>MU687473.1:15684-37039 GCA_026770625.1 Nicotiana glauca | reverse complement strand
CACAATAAGTATATTTATATATTAAATATATCTAAAATTTCTATATATGTAATGTCGGGTTGGTTTGGTTTCGGTTTGACTTTCTTTAGTTAAAACCAAACCAAACCAATTATGGTCGGGTTTTTTTTCCCACACCAAACCAAGTCAAACCAAACCATAATCGGGTTTTTTTTTCTCAATTTGACTCGAATTATCAGGTTGGTGCGGTTTGTCGGTTTCCACTGTACACCCCTAGCTGGCATGTTGGTATCTCTTTGTTTATATTATGTCTTTGTTCCAATTGACATAGAATGCCCTTTATGTCCTCATTCTCTTTTCGTACTATTGGCATAATATTGGACAAGTGAAACTTGAATCGGACACAATTTTTAAATTCTATTTATAGGTAGATTAAATCCGAAGATGTTTTCTTAAACTATGATTGCTCTTTCTTTATTTTTTCAATTACTTAAATTTTGCATGGGAATACAAACTATATTTGGATGAATTGAGCATAGCAAAATAATTTACAAAATACAAATGAGTTATTCCATGTTTCAGAGGTTTATGCTATTTCCTTATTTTATAGTTGTTGCATGCTTTGCACTTCAGCCAATCACATTTTTGTAGATGAGTTTTTGCAAGTCAAGAAATTAATTTCCAGTTCAACTAGTCACATTCAAAAGTTTTAGTTCATGAGACAGATGCAAATGGTTCCTATTTTGTCGGACAAGAATGAAGTAAGAAGCTACTATGTCAATTATGAACTTCACCGAGATAAGAATGTTGAAAGAAGCAACTAAGAAAGTCATTACTTTAGATGAGAATAACAAAAGGATCTGCTTTAGTCCACTTTGGGTGAGAATAGAAGCAGTGGCAAAGCAATTTCTTGATCAATTTCTAGCTGATTAAGATTATGGTGTTTAGGCAGGAATTCTTCTCCTATTCATAGTAAAATCGCTTAAGTTTACTTTGGCTTCAGTCCAAGCCTTATAATTAAGATCCCTAAACTTGTATTTGCCTTCACATCATGCTGCACAGAAAGAGTTCAAAACACCACATATGTTCTGTCGTAGGGATTAGTGATGATCAGCAACCAACAATAATGATTTTTCTACTTTTACAATTTGAATAAAATAAGTTCAGAAATTTATGAGATAGAGAATTATGGAGCAAATATACCTATTTGTACACAGATACACAATTTTTTTATCTCTTAAACCTCAACCAAATTTATTGTAACTCATATCTTAAATTTGCTATCTCATTTTATATTCGCGCGAAGCGCGAACAAATTGACTAGTTTTTTATATAAGGCGCACGCGTGTGGAAAGTGACTATTAACATTTATAGATACCAGAGCAATAAGGAGTCATAAGTAAGGAAGCTTAATAAAGAATCATAGATATAAGAATCTAGATGAACCTTATAAATCCGAAGATTATTTCGAGAATGAGTATGAGATTAACGAATACGTAGAAATTGATCTTGTAGTTGAACTTTGAGACAAAAAAGAAACTTGTCATGATTCAATTCTAACCATAAGCTGTGATGGCACCGTTAGGTGCCGTTAAACAAGCTAACAATGAACCTCCTACTTAGTTATCCATTTTAAAGTTTTAAGCAAATTTGTCAATCTCCAATTCTCATCATAATCCGTGATGGCACCCAACGGTATAGTTAAGTAAGCCAACCGTGAATTTCCAACTTAGTTATCCATTTTTAACTTTTAAACTAGGAAATTTCATTAAGTAAATGGACTTTAATTTAGAAATCATGGAACACGTACATTTCTATGTTTACCTCGAAAATATGAGTAACAATTAAAGTTGATTTTGTGGTTTTAAAGATATGTGATTTAGTTCAATACCAATAAATAATCTAGAAATATAAGGTAGAAATGAAAGATAGAAGTGAATCAAACCAATTTTAGTTAGTAGTGGTGGCCTCGAGGTGGCTTAGGGTTGTAAGAACAATTAAGTAAGAAGATCAATGTAAGAACAATTACGCTAATGAACAATTCTGATGAACAACAAGCAAAAAGTAGAGAGCATATTCCTTGCTCAGTAAAAATTTATCCTACAAATGATTGGGGTCCTCCTTATATAATGAGGGAACCCTAAATAAGGAATATTTTTATTTACAGTAAGGAATATTCTTGGTAGAACTGTCTAACCGTCTAGTATGGAATAGTACAATCCTATTCTGTGATTCACGCCATGACTTAGGGGACGTGGCAGGAATCTAGCTTGCTTTAGTACAAATCCATAACGGTACTATTTCGGGGTCAAACACACCTTATCTTGGTTTGTATCGTGCTTCGCCTTTAAACTTGAGTCTGGTCCCTCGAGCTCGAACCTTGCCTTACCCGGACTCAGACTTTGGACGATCTCCCAAGAGTATAGATTGAAGGCATTCGATCTCGACCGTATATGGATAGCACCTGCATTTTTTAGAGTAAAATGATAAGAAACATTTTTATCCTCGTTTTCCCAAAGCATTTAGTGATGATGTCAATTATGTGATGCATGCGTTCGAAGTGATTGAAACGTCCCATCAGCCCACTTCCCCAAAACATTGAATGCACCCCAGTATTCGTCGTCCACTAACATCGCCGAACCGTCGTTGCTCCTCTATAAAAATGAGGTGATTCCTCTAAGTAAAGAATATTACCTTTTCCTTACATTATCCCTGTCTTCATCTCTTTCTCTAATCGCCTGTTTCCACTGCCTCTTGAAGCGTCGAAAAACTCCAAGCTCTTGAAAGAAACACCACATTCCTGTGGAACCCTTATTCTTTAGCTTACAGCCATGGATAAAACTTCAAAAATAGTCCCCAAAAAGGATAAAACGTCGTCTTCTTCTACTTCCCGGCCGGCCAAACAGGTGGTGCTACCGACTTTTGAGGAAATTACCCCACGTTGCGTAATCAAGAAGAACTTTAGTATTGAGAATACCCCCGATGTTCCATGCCGATGTGAGCATGCATCTCGATATATTAGCCTGATATCGAAGAAGATTATCGAGGATGTGAGAAAGGACTATGGCTGGGGATTCAAGGTCGTGATCCATATCCCGAGCCCCGAGGAAAGCATTACTTCCCATGTGGAGGGGTTTCTAAGTGTTTACACTTATCCCTTCACTATGGGTCCCCTCGATCCGGTGGTTATCAAATTCTGCGAAACCTACGAAGTCACCCTCGGTCAGATTCACCCCTCCTTTTGGCATATCGTGATTATGATTCGCTTCTTTTTTGAAAAGGCCGAGGGGTTAGAATTCAACCCCAACCATCTTATTTGATTATATTGGCCCTAGCTATTTCGAGGGCTCATTAAGTTTCAGCACAAAACAACAAAATCCAATTTAGCCAGTACTGATGAGACCAAAGATCGAGGTTGGATGAACCGGTTTGTCAGAGTAAGAACTTCAGATATTATCCCCGGGGACAAGATGCCGTTCCTGGAGAGGTGGAACTTTAAACGTAATTGGATCTCCTTTCCACGGTATCTATTCATGTTCTGATTCTTCATCTAATAATATCTTTATCCCTCTATTGGCAGCCACTGCTTGGTCGTCCCTCGCGGTGCTGGACCTCAAGGATTGGGTTCGAAAGTTAGCTGCTATCTCTTCCTATTATAAACACAAGTGGCGTGAATTAGTGAAGGTCCAGTGTGAGGCCAAAGGTAAGTGCTTTCTCGAGTTTCAAATACTTTTCATATACTGGTGGTGTTAATTTACTCATGTTTACTTGTGTATGCCTTGGGGATGCCTCTGAGATAAGGCTGGCTCCGCCTGGGGAGAAGACCAAGACTTCGATTCTGATATCGGAGAAGGAAAATAAAAGGAAAAGGGTTTTGAAGCCCGAAGATCCTCAAGATTATAAAACCCCTGCTCGAAGGCTACGAAAAAGATTTGACCAAACAGGCACAGATTCGGCCCATGGTTCCCTAGATAATGAGTAAAACGATGGCGAAGAGTCGGCATTGGTGCATCACACCAGGAAACCAATCGAAGCCGTCTTACCTTCCGAACTAGAGACCTCGTCCCGTGATGAGGGAACCCCAAAGAAAGGTGCGAGAAAGGCCCCCATTTCCCCGGAGATTGATATTGTCCCTCTGTCTTCAACAACTATACCAGACGAGGCAAATGCTGAGACCCCCGAAGCTAATGAGAATGCCCCGAGTTAAGAGCGCGGGGCTACGACTACAGGTCACTCCCTTTCTTTTCCATCTTATTCCGAGGGGGTAATCGAGGAAGCCAACGCTCTACGAATGCCTGATCCGAGTAGGTTCCTCGAGGAAGATCCCTATCAAGGTTGTTATGCTGGGATTGAGGATGCCAATGAACTCAACCATGCATCTGCTATCTTCGACGAGGCTCAACATCTCCTCTCCCGGGTAAGTACTTACTTTCATTGTTGTAATTTTGTCTTTTCTTTCTTTTCTATTGACTGATATATATCCATTCGATGTATAGGCCATTGTAAAGTTCAGATCTGAGCTGAGCTAATGTAAGGCCGAGCTCAAGAAAGTTTCGGGCAAAGAGAAGGCCCTAAGGCTCCTCTGTAGCAAAAAAGGAAGATGAGCTTAAAGATCTCCAGTCCGTATTGGCCAAAGTTTAAAAAAGTGAGTCCGAGCTAGAAGAGCAGGTAACTGTGATTTTAACTGAGTAAGACCTTCTAGGCTTAACTTCAGAGGCTAACACTTCGATATATCAACTGCAACAAAAGCTAGAAATGATTGGACAGATCCAGAGCGACATTGATCAAGTTAAAGCTGATTATCATTAATGGAAGAAGAACATGGATCAAATTGCTACCGATAAAGAAAATGTTACGGCCCCACTAACCTCGGCTTAAGCCCATCTCCAGAGAATTCAAGCGAAAGGCTTGGCTCAGGCCAAGAAGATCAAGGAGTTGGAGGCTGAGCTCGCTAGAACCCGGGTCGAAACCGTACATGTGGCTGAAGTTGTACAAGCTAAGGCCGAAGCAGAGAAGACGGGGGATGCGGCTGATAAATCCATTTCCATGTACTTAAGGGATGTTGTAGCTGTTCAAGATCAGTTGAAGGAGGCCTCTGACCGGGAAATGTGGAGCAATGATTTGGCTAACTGCCAAGCCCGTAGAGAGACTATCGAAGAAATTCATGCCCGGGGATTCGATCTTGCCAAGGAGATAGCCGAGGCACAGCCGAGGCAAAGGCGTGGGAAACCGATGCCAGGTTTCTTGTCTCCTCCTATAATGAGGACGTAATGAGTGGCTCCAGGGACGGGGAAAGTGGATAAGATGTTCCCGAGGGAGAGGAGGCTCCTGAAGATAGAGCTGTTGAAGGTGCAGTTTCTAAAGATGATGCTTCCGGGGATGTGGCCCCCAAAATAGATTAGGTTTTCATTTTCTTTTTTGTGAAAGGGCCCTTCGAGGGCGTTGTAACTATGTTTTGTAAAATACCCTTCATGAATATAAAGTATCTTTTCGCTATATCCTTGACTTGTGTTGAATTTTATTTTGTTCTCATTTGGAGAAGACTTCCATAATTCAAATAATTAGTCTGAGTCTTGATTTGGACTCAGAGCATAATAAACCCTTGGGGTTTTATTGATCAATATAATACCCCTTAGGGTTTTGTTCATCCTCGAGTCAAGATTAAATCGATTTGACATGAGATCAGAATGATGGGACTCTTGAGTCCAAATTGAGTGAGAGCGAGGTCTTGAACTCCAAATAGTTTGGCCCTTAACTCTCTTAAGTTGTCCCTTAGGCTCTTTAAGTCCGCCCTTAGGCTCTTTAGGTTGGGCCGATTAAGTCTTTAAGTTGGGCCGATTCGGCCTTTAAAGTTGCTATACTTTTTTCTCTTTTCGGCTAAAAGACTTAGTAAAATCTTTGTATGCATTAGCATGTTTTTTTGTACCCATTTGGGTTTTTCGGAGGCTTGACATATCGGAACTTTATTAGTAATTATTCATAATCGAATACCTCTTGAGGTATTTCCGAAGGCTGACGTTCTCGAAGCCCTTGGGTTATTCGAGGGCCGAGTTTATCGCGGCCCTCATATTTTTTAGGGATGAATTTATTGAAGCCCTTTATATTTTGCTTTTGCCAAGGGCAGCCTGATTTAACCAGTTTTTACAAAGTTTTTGAAGTCCTTAAATTTATAGAGGAAGTCTGACGTCTCCGAGCCGCCTTATTTTCCCCGTAACCTTCATATGACCGTGGTCTTTAGTATGGCCATAGCCTTCGGGTATGTCACTTGGACTTGTTTTCTGATAACTTTCCGAACTAGTTCGAATAGTTAGTACCTGAGTATATTGGCCTTTTTCCCTTTACTTTGAGGGGGTGCCCCTTTTAAGTCTTATAAATCTGATTTTTCGATGATTCAAATGTATTTATTGTCAATGTCAGTCCCCGAGTATTCAGGGATGTTTTTATGCTTTGGTTCTTGAGCTGTTTCCTGTAGGATTATAAGTGTAGAGTTCATGTAATAGTAGACTTCTTCGAGACACAAAGTATTTTTGATATTAACTGAATGCTTCTTTAAATAATTGATACACACGTACATGCTTTTCCGTCGGGGTTTGGCTATTCTATATGGACACGGTTCATCTAACCGTTTGGCTCATTACAAGGTTTTCCTATCGAGGCCCTCTTAGGCGTGAAGTATTTTCCTTCAAAATATAATATCCGAGGGTGATGCCCCCCAGTATTCAAGGCTGATTAAAAAGAAACCTTGGATACTGTTGAGTTCTCCTTAGGTAGCACATAATTGTTGCCTTGTTAGAAACGTTGTCGGTAAAACCCTTTTGGGACAAAATCTGATCTAAGGGAAAAAGAGTGCAACGCATGCTTTAAAACTCAAGGCCTTCGTGTAGAAATATGATGCCTTTGAGATCTTACGCCCTTGATCGAAGACCTGTAATGAGTTAGTTTTAAACTTAAATGAACAAAAAGGTAAGGTCATACCATAGCAGTAGTACCATTTGAGCAGTCATACGTGTAAGGCCCCGTGAAATCCCTACTCAAAAACCCGGATCCCGTGGTGCCAAGTTAGGAGCATGTGTTAACAATTCATAAATATACGCCACGGCGCGGACCTTTTTGGATTGAATAATGCATTAAAAAGTAAAGAATAAGTTTCCAGAAAAATTCAAGAAATGCGGTCCAGAATGCGGCCGCAAATCAGGTATGCGGACTGCATATCTGCCGCAGAGTGAGTCAGAATATTGGTTAAAATTGAAGTCAGCTATGCAGTCGAAAATGCAGTTGCATAATCGAAATACGGACCGCATAGTCGTCGCATATTCTCCTTTGAATTTTTTGAGTGTCAGTTCTGCGGTGCACTTTGCGACCGCAGAAAGTGAATACGGACCGTATTCTTACCGCATACTGAGTCATAGTGTTTAGTTTCTGGGGAGCATTTTGCGGTCCATTATGCGGACCGCATGTTTACTTTGTGATCGCAAATGCGATCGCGTATTTGACTCGGGGCTCCAATTTTATAATTTTTAACCCGACCTCCCTATCGATATATCCGGTGTTATAGCTCATTTTAAGCATCTTTCTGGACATTTCTACAGGGAGAGAGAGGGTTTCTAGAGAGGGAAAGTCTCCCCATCAAATTACTCCATAAGGTGTGACAAAATCCTTGAAGAAAATCAAGTGAAGACCCCTAGACCATCACCTCAAGAGGTAAGACTTCATCACCCAAACTCTTATTTATTTCATTCTCATATATAAGGGGTCACTTGTGAGGTTATTCATGGGTATAACAATGGATTCCTTGCATGCATATCAAACCTTAGAGTAGTGGGAAGTGGTGAATTAAAGAGGGGTATAAAATGGTATAAATTGCACCTCTAGGGTTTGTCAATATGCTTGAACCAAGCTAGAGTCTCAATCTCATCTCTAATTCTCGATTTAATTTGTAATTCTGACTCGATAGATCGAAGTGCTAAGAGTTCCGAAAATTGTAAAAGAGTAAGGAAAAGCTTTATTGAGGTATGTATGGCTAAAATCCCTTTTTATTAGAAATTGAGCTCCGTTGTCATTACGAAAGTATGGTAAGAGTTGAATTGGCTAGTGTATTGATTATCATTATGCATTAATTGATTTGCATAAATCTATACATATTCATGAAGGATGTGCCTCAATATGAATAATATAACAATCTTGATAATTAGAGAACGATGAAAAGTACAGTTATGTGTTGAATTACATGGGCTATAAGCCAACATTGAAACAAAGAACTATTCATGCTAGCTATGTGCTCACTTACCTGTGATTTGCAACTTGAATTATCCTTGATATATGTGTCTATGATCACAACTTGTAAAATGAATATTGAAAAGGGAAAACGATGTGATGATGGTGGCCATGAGTGCCCCAGGAATTGTTATGATATGTGTGGGATAAAGATTTGAAGGTGTTGACTAATAAGAATGGAGTAATTCCTCCAATGAGGTGACCTAGCCGATCATGTCGTGATCGGACACCATGCCACACACATGGTGGTAATGTGCTGATATTGAATTTCGGATAAGGGAAATGAAATATTGATTGTGAGTAATGCCTCCAATGAGGTGACCTAGCCGGTCGGGTCGTGACCGGACTCCACTCGAGATGGTGGTGGTATTGAGAACAGTGGTGAACACGTGACCGAAATGCCCTAATCTATGTTGTGGAAATTGTATGAAAGATTATATGAATTGCTTCTCTGACTTGCCCATATTATTTGCTTGTATCTGTTTGATAGTTCTTTCTAGTAAAATGGTTTTTAGTTATACATACCAGTACAATTCAAATGTACTGGGCGCTACATTTGTTTTATAATTGTAGGTGGCCCCATAGCGGACAGTGCCAATCGTGTGTAGCGGAGCATTTTTCTACTCGAAGTCTCGGTGAGCCCCTTTTTCTTCCATGGGGCTATATGGTGTATCTTTTGTTATTACAGCTTTCCACTTTTGAGATATAGCCGGGGCCTTGTTGCCGGCATAGTTATGCTTATCTGTTGTATCCTTAGAGGCTCCAAAGACACTAGTGTGGGTTATGTACAGGTGTTCGGGGAGTCCACTATATATATGTTGTAATCCTAAACTTGTGATCTCCATAAACTATAACTCTAGTAGAATCCTTGAAGCTAACTTATGTACGTTAAATCTTTGTGGTATGAAATGAACCAGTGATAAAGTATGCACCATGTATTCTCGTCCAAATTAATCAAAGGCATGGGTTCCGTATTCATATTGATTCGGGGTAGAAAGTGTTCAGTAAGGCTTGCTCAGTCGTGTTCACTTGATTGAGCACCGGTCGCACCTCCCGAGGTCGGGGCATGACAATACGTTCCAATTGTGTGGCAGTTATTGGACTTCCATTGTGCTGAGTTTGTAAAACTGTTTACCGACAAATCCGAGGACTCGGTACAGTCCTTCACAACTGGGGCCAAGTTTCCCTTCATTTGGGTCTCGAGTATTGAGGGTGACTTTTGGTAGGACTAAGTCCCCAATTCCAAAACGTCAAAGGTTGGTTCTTCTATTGTAGTATCCTTCGGTCCTTTGCTTCTGTGCGGCCATCCAAACGAGCGTTGCTTCTCACTTTTTTTCTAATAATTCGAGGCTCGAATTCATAGCCTCGTGATTCGACTCCTCCAATGCATGTCTAAACCTAGCGCTGGGTTCTCTGACTTCAATTAGAATGAGGGCCTCAGAGACATATAATAGAGAGAACAGAGTAGCCCCCATAGACTTTGATGTAGTCCGATATGCCCAAAGGACCTCGGGTAAAACTTCTCTCCATTTTCCCTTTGCATCATCCAGCCTTTTCCTTAAGTTCTGACTGATAGTTTTATTTGTTAGCTCGGCCTGTTCGTTTCTGGTTGAGTGGTACGGTGATGATAAAATCCTCTTTATTTTAAGCGTTTTGGAGGAACTCTGTTACCTTGTGACCGATGAATTTATTTTTGCTCTCACACACAATCTCGATGGGTATTCTGAATCGACATACGATGTGGTCCCAGATAAAGTTGATGACTTCCTTTTCTCGGACCTTCTCGAAGGCTTGTGCTTCTACCTACTTAGAGAAATAATCAGTCATAAACAAGATAAATTTAGCTTTACCTTGGACCGTTATTAGGGGGCCGAGTACATCCGTTCCCCATTTCATGAAAGGCCATGGAGATAGGACCGAATGAAGTTGTTCCCCAGGCTGATGGATCATCGGTGCGGATCGTTGGGACTTGCAACATTTTCTAACAAATTCCTTAGTATCCTTTTCCATGCTATTTTAGTAATAACCTGCTCTGATAACTTTGCGAACCAAACATTTGGCGCTGGAGTGATTCCCATAAGTGCCTTTGTGGATTTCTGCAAGGGCGTATCGGCATCTCCTGGCCCCAAACATACCGCCAATGGCCCATCGAACGTTCTCCTATACAATGTTTCACCTTCATCTAATGCAAACCTAGCAACCTTGGCTCGTAAGGCCCTCGATTCTTTGTGGTCCGACGAGATTTTTCCATTTTTCAAATATTTAATATATTTATTCCTCCAGCCCCACGTCAGGCTTGTTGAATTTACTTCGGCATGACCATCTTCAACCACGGACCTTGATAATTGGACAACAGTTCCCGGGACGATGTCATATTTTTCAACTGAGACCCCAGATTGGCAAGCGCATCGGCCTCACTATTTTTCTCTTGAGGCACATGATCCATAGTACACTCCTTGAAGCGATGCAAGGTTACCTACATTTTATCCAAGTACCGTTGCATCCTATCTTGCCGAATCTCGAAGCTTTTGTTTCTTGGTTTACAACCAATAGGGAATCGCACTTGGCTTCGTTGACTTCTGCTCCTAAGCTTTTCTCTAGCTGAAGATCTACAATCATGGCCTCATACTAGGCCTCATTGTTAGTTAATCTTGGAGTTTTGATAGATTGCCTAATAATATCACATGTGGGAGGTTTTAAGACAATTTCGAGCCTGGACCCCTTCACATTCGAGGCACCATTTGTGGAAAGGGTCCATACCCTCGCTATTGTACCCGAATTTAGCATGAGTTCCTTCTCCAATTCAGGTATGAGGGTCGACGTATAATTGGCCACGAAGTTAGCTAGGATTTGAGACTTGATGGCCGTTCGGAGTTGATATTCGATATCGTACCCGCTAAGTTTGACGGGCCATTAGGCCAATCTGCGATAGCTCACGCTTACGCAAAATGTTTCGAAAAGGATAAATAGATAATACACATATAGGATGATATTAAAAATATGGTTTTATCTTTCAAGATGCGCTTATTAATGCAAGTGCTAATATCTCTAAGTGATGGTACCTAGTTTCAGCATCTCCTACAGTTCATCTTACATAATAAATAGAAAATTGCATACCCTGTTCTTCTCGAACTAGTACTCTACTTACCGCTATCTCGGACACTTCCAGGTATAGATAAAGTCTTTCATCTTCCTTCGGGGTGTGAAGCAAAGGCGGGCTCAACAAATATCACTTTAACTCTTCCAAGGCTTATTGACATTCTGGGGTCCATGCAAAATCCTTTTTTATTTTTGATCAAGGAAAAAAGCCGATGAGTCCGATCGCACGATCTCAAAATGAATCGACCCATGTCAGCTATTCGCCCTGTTAGCCTTTGCACAAACCTCACACTATCCACAATCGTGATATCCTCGATAGCCTTGATCTTATTGAGATTGATTTCGATACCTTGATTTAATACCATGAATCTGATGAACTTACACGAGCAAACTGCAATGGCACATTTCTCCGGGTTAAGCTTCATGTTGTATTTCCTCAAAATTTCAAATGTTTCCTACAAATGTACTGAATTGTCCTCTACGCGTAGGGAATTAACCAACATTTCATCAATATAGACTTCCATTGATTTTCCTATTTGTTCTTCTAACATTTTGTTAACTAGGCGTTGGTATGTAGCTCATGCATTTTTTAATCCGTAGGATATTATGTTGTAACAATAAGTTCCAAACTTAGTTATAAACAAAGTCTTTTCTTGGTCCTTCGGGTTCATCTGAATTTGATTGTACCCGGAGTAGGCATCGAGAAAGGTTAGGGTCTCGTGGCTAGCCGTGGCATCGATCATTCGGTCGATGTTTGGCAATGGAAAAAAATCTTCCGGACATGCTTTTTTCATGTCCTTATAATCCACACACATCCTAAGCTTATATCCTTTTTTAGAATGGATCCTATTTTAAGGATTTTGGTTACCTTGTCTTTTATGAAGGCATGCTTTACCTCGGACTGAGGCCTCCTCTTTTTGTTTATTGGTTTGAACCTAGTATTGGTTCTCAATTGATGTGTGGTGATTTATGGCAGGACCCCTATCATAACTAAGCGGGACCAAGCAACGCAATCCATATTATCAATAAGAAATTGAATGAGTTTTTTCTTGAGTTCGGGGGTTAATCCCATTCCCACGTATACCATTTTCTCGGGCATGTATTTGATCAAAATGACCTGCTCCTATTTCACGATAGTTGATTTTTTCGTATCAGATTCTTCGGAAATGACGAAGGTCCAAGGAGTAAGGAAATCTTCATCTTCATTTTCGATCACATGTTGCTTTAAATCCATCAAGGCTGGAGGCGGTAATTACTATTTGGCATCCTGCTTGTCTTTAGGGCTTGACTTATCCGAGGTCAGAGGCTCTAGAATCGATCCTACTTCCTTGATCAAAAACATCTCTTTTGCAGCATGTTGCTCCCCGCAGACCATTTTTATCACTTTCTATGTTGGGAACTTCATCATCTGGTGAAAAGTTGAAGGCTCTACCCTCATGCTGTGCATCCATGGTCTCCCAAGGAGTTAGTTATACCTTATATCACCTTCGATGACATGGAACTTTGTATCTTGTATGGACCTGGCTACATTTAATGGCAGGATGATCTTTCCGTTATTGTTTCGCTTGCCATGTTGAAGCCATTTAGGACCCGAGATACAAGTATAATGTGATCTTGTAGGCCGAGTTGTTCCACGACCCTCAATCTGATTATATTTGCTGAGCTACCTGGATCCACTAAAACACGTTTAACTTGAATTTTATTCAAAAGGATAGAGATTTCTAGGGCGTCATTGTGAGATTGAGATATGCCTTTTGCTTCCTCGTCATAGAATGATAAGACGTCCTCAGGAACATAACTCTGAGCCTATTTTTCCCTGGTGATCGATACATTGGTAGGCTTGATAATGGGTCGTCAAGGGACGTCGACTCTGCCGATAATCATCTGGATTATATATTATGGTTCTTCTTGTTCGTTTCTCCTTGTATCTCTCTTTATGAGGTTATTCCTAGCCAGATAACTTAGGAATTCTCGAGGATGATCCTCATTAAACAAGCGAGCCACTTCTTCCCTTAGTTGTCTGCAATCTTCTATCCGATGACCATGTGTACCATGATACTTGCATATCAATTTTGGGTCTCTTTGAGAAGGATCGGTCTACATTGACCTGGGACACGTGGTGTCTTTAATTCTCCCAATAGTAGAGACAATCCCTGATGCATCAATACTGAAGTTGTACTCTGATAATCGAGGAGCTTCGGCAGAGTTAGAGTGCTTGTCAAATCTGTTTTTTTCTCATGAGTCCCGAGAGCTTTGACCCCGATCGTTTCTTCGATCACTCCGAGGAGTGTTGCGGCCCGGGCCGCTATTCCTTCGATTGGCATATGGCTGATACCACTCTTTGTTTAATCTCAATTCTTGGTCTGTGTCCCTAGGGGGCTTGGCTGCAAATCTGTCAGAATACACTGAACCCGAGGGGGTTCCCAATTGGTCGTCCTTGGCCGTGATCTTTGACTGATAATGATTGGCACATCCGACCATGTCACATATAGATATTCAATCAAGTTCTACTTCAGCTACCGAGAAACTATCAAACTCCTTTCATTTTGTCCTTGCATAAAGTCTTGTACTGCCAGTCATCGAAGACCGGTGGTAATTCTACTCTTTCCATCTAAAATCGGGACACGAACTCCCTTAGAATCTCGTCGTTCCTTTGCTTTATTTTGAAGACATTCGATTTCCTCGTGGAGACCTTTATGTCCCTGGCGTAAGACTTAATGAAGGCATTTACTAGCACAACCAA
Organism: Nicotiana glauca; assembly: GCA_026770625.1. Lineage (NCBI taxonomy): Eukaryota > Viridiplantae > Streptophyta > Magnoliopsida > Solanales > Solanaceae > Nicotiana > Nicotiana glauca. The sequence goes on along the minus strand of MU687473.1, from coordinate 22,965 downwards.
TGAATCAACAGACTTAGGAGCTAAGCTGTAGTACCAAATCATCGCGCTTTTTGAGAGTGTTTCCCCGAACTTTTTCAATAGCACTAACTCGATTTTATCATCATTCAAATCATTCCCTTTGATTCTACAAGTGTACGAAGTGATATGCTCATTGGGATCGGTTGTTCCATTATACTTGGTTATATCGGGCATGCGAAATTTCTTTGGATGGTCATCGGAGCTGAAGAGAACGGCTTTTGTAAATAATTCTTGGCATCTAGACCTTTCAAAATAGGAGGTGCCCCCAGTATCTGGTCTATACATGAGTTATAAGTCTCAAACTTCTTATCATTTTCTTCAATTTTATTTTATCCGAAATTGATCCTCTTAGTGAGCTATGCGAGCATTTTTATAGTCGTGGGGTAAGTTCCTGAGCCATTTTCATTAGACCTTTCTGGCGTTAGCTCAACACACTGATTGTTTTCATGTTCAAACACGCTCGGGATTTTATTTTGACTTTAGAGTTGAGCCAATGGAGATTTTCTGAGCCTGCAGCATCTCGAATATTACTTGGAGACTGACTCCCTCATCTCCTACTCCTGGCATTACATGGTCCCTTGGTCGGGCTTCCCTGCATGTATTCCCTACGGGATCTGTTTCTGCATATATGTTTAGAGCGTTATACGAACTGATATCAACTGGCTCCATATTTGGCACTCCCTCAGGGTTTATGGGTGGTACAGCGACCCCTATACCGATGTTTTCTCGAAGATCCTCACTGTCACGAGCAGATGAATTTTGTGTGCTAGACATGTTCAAGCTTGAGAATCAAAAAAACGTGACAAGAAAAAGTGTAAAGATAATGTGTGTAATAAGAATCAGTAAAGAAATAATTACTATTATCTTTAGCCCCACGGTTGACATCAAATTATTTACCTCGAAAATATGAGTAACAGTTAAATTGATTTTGTGGTTTTAAAGATATGTGATTTAGTTTAATACCCATTAATAATCAAGAAATATATGATAGAAATGAAAGATAGAGGTGAATCAAACCAATGTTAGTTAGCAGCGGTGACCTCGAGAAGGTTACCTTAAGGTGGCTTAGGGTTGTAAAAACAATTAAGTAAGAAGATCAAAGTAAGAACAATTATGCTAAGGAATAATTCTGATGAAGAGCAGGCAAAAAGTAGAGAGCATATTCCTTGCTCACTAAAAGATGATCCTAGAAATTATTGGGGTCTCCCTTATAAAATGGGAGACCCCTAAATACGGAATATTTCCATTTACAGTAAGGAATATTCTCGGTACAGCTGTCTAACCGTCTAGAACGGAGTAGTACAATCCTATTGTGCGATTCACGCCATGACTTAGGGGACGTAGCAGGAATCTAGCCTGCTTTAGTACAAATCCATAACGGTATTATTTCAGGATCGAACACACCCGACATTGGTATGCATCGTGCTTTGCCTTTGAACTTGGGTCTGGTCCCTCGAGCTTGAACCTGGCCTTACCGGGACTAGAACTTCGGAATACCTCTCAAGTGTATAGATCGAAGGCATTTGATCTCGATCATATACATCCTCCTTACCAAGTCACAGAGTATGAATAAAAAAATAAGCAAAGTAATGATAATAACATCTTATACAACCATGGACATGCACTAGAACTTCCAAAATCCGATGTCACAAATGAATGAGTAATTTAGTAGAATATACAAAACCGCTATAGCCACTGTCTGAAATTAAAAGAGACAAAAATAATAAACATGACAAGAAGGAGACTTCGGGTGCTGCAGATCGAAATATGGAGAGCAACTCACCACTAAGTATGCGGGTAGTAAGTCTACGCGCCCGAATGACCACCTGAAGTACCTATTTTAGTACATGCACAATTAGTGCAGAAGTGTAGTTTGAGTACGTAAATCAACACGTACCAAACAAGTATCTAGTCTAACATCGAAGAAGTAGTGACGAATGATTGACTTTGACACTTACTAGTGGTCAATGAATAAGATACATAAAGTAGACATGTATAAAACACAACAAGTAGAAATGAGACAGATAAATATCAATAATAAAATTTTCATGCAATAATTATTACAAAATTACTAAATACCATACCTGCCTCGAAGGCACAAAATCATTTGATACCAATAGTAAATCAAATCTCAAGTATTACGCATGAGTCTTCCGAGGTAAATGCCCTGATCTCATAATAATGGTGTTACACAATACCGCCGAGGATAATGACCCGATCCCATAACAATAGCTCACAATCCTGTCGAGTCAAACAGTTCGATCCCATAAGAGTAATTTACAATCCTTCCATGATGAAAGGCCTGATCCCATAAGAGTAGAGAAACGCTCTCACTCGCGAAGATACATGGGTGTCGAGAAGACACAGAACTAGCGTTCATTAAATATTTCACAAAATCCAAAGTACGAGACTCGTTCAATGTATTTATTCTTGTCTCAATCTCAGTAATAAATTCAAATAATCAAACAAACACGTTTAATTCAACTACTACTTTTAAGGCATGATGCAGATCTAGATCTACGTAGCACTCATAATAATTAGAACACTCTCATAATCTCATATGTACGTAGCACTCATAATAATTAGAACACAACAATTAAAATAACTACGTGGATCATTTCCTCTTCCAAGGTTAGGCAAAAGACCTACGTTGCTTTCAAGCTCTCTACTGGGCTCTCAAACCTCACTAGACGCCTCAAATCAATGCCGAACAATCTTAAACTAATCAAATGACATATAAATCTATAAATATATACTCAAAAGCTCATCATTTAACTATTAGATTAATTTTCCAACCTAAATTGAAAGGTCACCAAAAGTCAACTCCGGACCCACGTGCCCGGATTCTAAAATTTTTTGAAGATAAATATTACACATGGTATTATGAACTTAAATATATAACTTGTTCCCAGTTCCATAATCAATTTCATGGACAATTCTCATTTTTAATGAACCCTAAGTTACTTAATAAAAATCCAAATTTTTTATAAATTTCTATGTTAAAATCTACCCATAATTTATGTATTTAACTAATAATTTGTAGAAATCATTTATTCTTGGTGAAAATCCCCCTTAAAAGAGCTCCAAAATCACTCAAGCCTAATGAAAAATAAGAAAAATAAGCTTAAGTCTCGTATTAAAAATCATGTTCTGCAACGGGATTCCTTCATCGCGATCAAGGAAAGTTCATTAGGAGCGCGAAGAACAAACTGCATCAACCCAGATTTTCCTCTTCGCGTTCGCGACACCCAGGTCGCGTTCGCGATACACACGCCCCCATCCCCCCGCGTTCGCAGTCCCACATCTGTGTTCATGAAGGCTAAAATGCCTTCCAGCTTTCCCCCACCTCAGCCTTCTACGCGTTCGCGAAGGTAGCTCTGCGCAAAAAGAGGAGTTAGGTCCTACATCGCTTTCACGGGGCCCTCCTCGCACTCGCGAAGAGTAAACCTCTGGCTCCTTCTCCAGCCTCCTTTTCCATCGCGAAACACCCTTCGTGATCACGGAGAAAACCAATAGACCACCAAACCAACAAAATCTGCCAACTTCAACTTTGCTCTGGGTGGCCCGAAACTTACCCGAACCACCAGAGACCCCGTCTAAATATACCAACAAGTCCATAAATATACTATAGACCTGCTTGAAGTCTCGGAGTACGTAAAATAATATCAATACCAAGAATCCCACCTCACAACCAAATAAATCAACTTTTAAACTTCAAACTTCTTCCCATTAACTCCGAACACGACGGATCATACTTAGACAACTCGAAATGATGCCAAAGTTTACGCACAAGTCACAAATCATTACGAACCTATTCCAATACTCAAAATATTAAACATACATTGATAACACCAAAGTATACTTCAAATCAAACTTAGAAAATTCTAAAACCTTCAAGATGCAACTTTCAACAATAAACACCAAAAGGCTCTCCGTCCACCCAAAACTCGATCAGAACATACACGCAGGTCAAAATTATCATACAAACCTATTGTAAATTTCAAATTTTGATTCCGAGGTGGTTTACTTATATGTTGATTCAAGTAAAACTTAGTCACCTTAGTCCACTATTGTGGAACTAGGTATTTCGGATCCAGCCCGAGCCCTTCCAAAACCAAATCAACCATCCCCACGAGTCATAAAATATGAATAGCACATACAAGAAGTCTTAAATAGGGGAATGTGGATCTAGAAAGAAAAATGGCCGGTCGAGGTATTACAAAATTATACAAATTTCATTAAAACTAGATGTAGTTGAACATAGAACGTCTAATAAAAAACTATTAGGAAAATATTTCGTTAAGTTATATGACCATATATAATTGCAGAAAATAACTTAGAACTTACATATGATGGAAGGATAATGAAAGTGCCTAATAATACAGAAGAAAATTATCTTTCATGTAGAAGTAGAAAACAAAGGAAGAGTATACCATATATATAAACAGGCAGAAGTGTACCCAGGATTTAAGTGTAACGAGGGATCACTGTCTTGAGATATGTCAATTATTAGTGACAAACGTTTGACATACAACTTTTTTATTATGATAACTTATCGATAAAATATAAGCAACGAGAAATTTTAAATAAAGAGAAAGTAACATGCACTGATAGATTACTTCGCAAAATGAGGGCTACATAAAGAGAGTGCGTCTGAATTAAGACTATTTCAAGATTCATGACTTCTAATCTATATATATGTAAAGTTGGGACAATAGAAGATGAGTTAGCATCTCTCTTTGGCCAATGATTCTATTTATCTTTTTTCTCTTTTTTTTGCTTTTTTCCCCTTATTTTTTGATTTAGTTTTCCTTTCCTATAACAAAGGCAGGCAATGAAAAGTTGCTAGGCCATATATTGAAAGATCATTTAAGGCCAGCAAATGCGGCTTCCGTTTGAGTCCCAAATTTTAAAATTAAGTGCTTTATTTTCTCATTAAATATAAATTATTTACTTGGTCATTACTTCCTCAAATGTAACTTATATCCCTCTAAACCCATTTAATAATATAGAAAAATTCAGAAAAACTTAATCCATGGATTTATAAAGAGAGAAATGAAGAAAAGTTTTTGGTGAAGATAGCTCGTGCCCTTCACAAGAATATTACAAGTAGACTTACGAGGAGATGAAATCCACTTTCTTTGTAAGAGTTCTTTGTTTTTCTTTTCTGTTCCGGTTCTTAAAATAAGAAGACAAACTACATTTGTTATTCTCATATACCCTTTGTAAGTTTGTGCAATTTTTCAAAGCATTGGTTTCCGTTGGTTTCACAAATCTAACATTAATATAGAATTATATAAGTTCTTAAATATTTGTTTTCTAAAACTGTTATGTGCAATATTTTCATTTATTACATCCTCCAATCAAAATTATGCAGCATCCCTTCAGAAAGCTCACGAGTAGTTTGTGCATATGCTTTTAGCCGAAATGGATGTTGGATTCTTTCTAATAGTTCAACTAAATTTAATGAAAAGCTGGATTTGGCAGTTGTATTTTGGTTATTAGTTGTGTTTATGTAATGCTCTATGAAGTCCCTTTCTCTTTCTCTCTTTTGTATGTATGTATAGATGTTGATTATGAATGTGTATTGGATTACCCTGTTTATTGTCTCTGGAAATAGATTTCTAGTATGAATACAATTTCTCTTTTGGTTTTTGACTTATTATAGGTGCTCTTCGGACTTGTCACGACCCAAAATCCACTAAGGGTCGTGGTGGCACCGGACACCTCTGTCAGGCCAGCCAATTAACTCATCAAATAAATTCTTCTTTTAATACTTTTGAAAAATCTAAGGTTATTTCTTCCATTTTTATAAATAAAAGTTCATATCTTGAATTCAAATTTAATAATAATAATGATTAGAACAAATCCATTGACAACCATCCCAGAAAACCGGTGTCACAAGTACATGAACAACTACTGATAAGAGAAATAAAATACAACATCCGCCCGGAATACAGTGGGCGGAAAGTAAATACTGTACATTGGAAGGAACTACTCTAGCTGCGGTCGCCTCAACGATGCAGCTCACCTAGTCCCAGCATCATCCATGCTACTACACCACTAGGCTGCTAGAGGTGTATATATGCTTGTGCAACAAAAATGCACAGAAGTATAGTAATGAGTACGTAATCAACGTGTACTCAGTGAGTATCCCGCCTAATCCCGAAGGGGAAGAGACGAGATGGTCAACTCTGACACACTCTAATGGTCCAATGATCATTCATCCTCAATACACATATTAAACCGTGGATTTATTCTTTATAGACATGATTCTAATCGAAATAGAGGAAACGAATAAACACGTAGTTCTTTCGTAGTAAAAGAATTCCCTAATTTCTCTTTAAAACATAATCCAAATATATTCAAGCCACAAAAAGGGCAATAATAACTTAATTAAGTTCAGGCAGCAACACAGGCATGTGCAAATTATATCGAGGCGATCACCCGATCCAACAGAAATAAATGTGCACTTGCCGAGGGTCGACGGCGCGCCTATAGATGCATCTATTAATCTGCCAAGGTGTTCGGCCCGTTCCAAAATAAACACACAGAGACAGATAAACAGTCAGGAATTCAACGTGGAGCAAATATCCAGGAAAGGTCAATTCTCTCTATTAATTTGGGAAAAATGAAGCTTAAGTCTTTTAGAATATCCAATTATTAATTTAATGTGATTTAAGCAATCTACGACATCAATGATCCCACAATTAATCCACATATAACATGCTCTTTGGGTCCTAAACTACCCGGACAAGAGCATAATAGTAGCTACGCACGGACTCTCGTCACCTCGTGCGCACGTAGCCCCCACAACTAGGAGCACATAATCAATTTAACTCACCTATGGGATAATTTCCCCCTCACAGAATTAGAAAGGAGACTCACCTCGCTTCGAAGACTCGCAACCGGCATTCTACATCCTTCCGAAGGCTTGAACCAATGCACAACGCATCGAAACTAGCCAATGATCATACAAATCCATTAATATATGCTCAACTATACCTTACAACACAATTTATAACAATTCTTAACCCCGAACGAAAAATTGACCAAAATGCCCTCTGGCCCACGTGCCCGGAATCCAAAATTTCTCGAAGATAAAGATTACCCATAACCTTGGGAACTCAAATATATAATTTTCTCCTAATTCCATGCTCAAAATCGTGGCTAAAATCTAAGATTTATAATTTTTTAGGTTTTCAACCAAAACCCCAATATTTACTCTAATTTCCACGCTTAAATCCATATGTAATTGATGTA
>MU687473.1:4383-14504 GCA_026770625.1 Nicotiana glauca | reverse complement strand
AATCCTAGTTCATTCTTTCAACTTTAAGCTTCCGAAATGAGAATTCTCTTCCCAAATCAACTCTGGACTTCTCGAAATTCAATTCCGACCACGCGTACAAGTCATAATACCTGAAATGAAGCTGTTCGTGGCCTCTGACTTCTTAACGGAGCGCGAGTACTAAAAACGATCGGTCAGGTCGTTACATTCTCTCCCACTTAAACATACGTTCGTCCTCGAACGTGCTGAGAACTATACTGGAGTAGTCTGAAATCACTGTTTAGCACCTCACGCACCTTCTCGTGCTACCAAAACTTAGCTGAGCACATAAGCCCGATAAATTCTAAAATTGTTCCCTTTTATTCAAGCAAATAAGCCTTAGAGCCCGATTCCAACATCCGGAATCCTATGCCAGGCCTGTTTCCAACATACAATCGCCACATCAATCACTACACGCTGTACTCAAATATAACGGCATCACTTTGTTGAATTCTTACTTTGCAACATTAAATCCACAGGGCCATGGTAATATTCTCTGATCAGCTTAGCCAAAATCCTACTGATTCGATGCTCTCACTGCACCCCATGACATATACAGGTCTTACCCCAACCTTTACCATACCGCCACGACGGAAGAGATGTATTGACATTCATAATCAATCGCCGAGTCAACAAAACATTAGGTTTACACTCTTGACAAGGCCCTTACCTCATTCTGAACCCAATAATGGTCTTATTTCTGTAACATACCTCGTTTAGCTGGATTGCACAGAATCCTAGATCAAGGGATCTCATCTCATCCGATACAACTGCTCGGGCAATAAGCCACCTCAGAAATTATCAAAATCTCATATGATGCTACCATGCGCCAATAGGCCATCAATCCGAACACAACACAAACAGGAAATCGAATTCTGGAAGGAATTGTCTAAACCCCGCACTAATACGGACTTTTCCTAGAAAGATAGGAAGCGAAACACATAAAGGAATAGCACATAGAAAACTAGACTCTACATCACACTGTTGCGGCGCGCAACCCGATCCAAATAACATACCCATGGCGGCGTGCCACCCGATCCATAAATGGATCTCATAGAAGTATATTGCACTTTGAGCTAAATCTGCTCATTACAACAAAACATCGAATTTCGATCCCAAGAACATTAAGTGCATAATACCATCCCTGAGGAAACACATAGCGCTATAGGCTATAAAACTCAAGCACAACTGAGGTGCAATATACAACATAAATCTCAAAGCCATCCTGCTCATAACACATCATTTCTACGCGGATTCTCAATACGTAAGCAATTTTCTCAAGCCGTCTCACAACTCATACGATGCAATACATCATTACCTGGAATAGACGATGACAAAATAACACCCCGACCGTTCCTCCATAGGGAACACTCGCTGAAACGAACATAACTGGCCTGATATAAAGCCCTGTTCACATATATAAATCAATACATCGATCTCAAGCCGATTTCTGATTGTACCTACTTGGCGAATAACCTTTCAAAGGTTCATAGTAACTCTCCTTTCCTCATGGCACATAAGAACAACCGTCATAACCGGAGCAACCTCCCCAGTTCATGACCCAATAAACAAAGTGCCCTCCAGGTATAGTTTCTCAAACAAATGTTATTACCACAATCCACATACTTGCTTAAATCTTTAGTCAATCAAGCGACTACATGCCACACTTACACAATTCTCCCGTGGGACACGCTCCCACAATCTTCTGAAATAAATATCGAGTCTGCTCATTCCAACCATCGATCGCACCGACGCTGAAAAGCGATCAAGAATCCTTAACCAGGATACAAGGTCTTTTTCACAAAACATTGATCTCAGGTGACTCTGAAGCCAATACCAATTTACTCTAATCATTCAACCCTTTCCTTGCTCATCCGAGCCTATGACATCATAGTCATTACCAAGCTGTAACCTTGATCCTCACTTCAAATTCCATACCTCTCACTGCACCCAACGTGCCGATATACGATAGACACAATTTCAATCAGAACCTTGGAACCACTGATAAACTAACACTTCATCATATAAAACTTTTCATTTAACTCACTTTAGGAGAATCATAGCAACACCTAGGTAACTTCCCATAGCCGTAGGATATGCAAATCCGTAAGTAGTGGTCCAAGCCACCATAACCCTTCTGGAATCTGCTTCTACACAACAAGCCTTAGAAATAGAAGGCTTCTGAATAACATCAATTGCGGCGGCTGACAAGCCTGATACGCACCGTCACAAATCATACACACAACCTGATCACGCTAAATGAACTAATCACAGATCCCAACATGCAAAATTCAACTATGGCTAATCAATCCATTTCCTTCCAATTTATCCTTGAGTGCTTTGAAATAATACTAATTATCTTCAACACATAACATATTCCATCTACACTCATCCCGAGTGACCTTGAACCACAAGACCATGCTATCTCAACTCCTATGAACCATTTCATACTCCCCAATTGCTACATCACAAGCCAACCATCATGGAATATTCTGTGCCACTTCTCATAAGCATGCTTTCCAAGCTTGATCCTTAATTGTACCTATAAACTCGATATCATTAGGCGCCACACTTTACCTCTTGAATTCACTAGGACCGTTACTGAGATCCACCCGCTCTGACTTGGTCCCGAATATAATCGGCTACATAAATCTCGTAACATAGGAATACCTTCTCGACGAGGCACCTAGCAGAATTACTCCCTTTTAAACCCGCTTCCACGCAAGGCATAAATCCCAAATTCTTTCCCAAGTTCGAACATCAGCCCATAAGGCCAACCATAGCACATCTTTAACAATTCCTCTGCTCAAATTACTACTTATGATATTTTTCTGTAGCTGAGATGATCCGTCAGTATGCTATTAATAAGAAACTTTGCGAGTAGCTAACCATGCAACCCAAATCATAAGCGGTGGGACTCTCCCACTTAACTTAAAGCCATTATTACAAAACTCTGGAGTTCACCATTATTCTTAATTTCTATTGACATAACCTTGCGCAATCATCTACCGCAAATTCTCGAAATTCTCATGTAAATCCCCATCTCTCATATTCTGAATCATCATCCACCATCACACCAACAATCGCTGGCATTCTAGATATCTTACCGTAGAAACTCAATTTGATACTCTAAATCATTAACACCATTCACACAACAATTCCCTGTGTAGCATATCCACTAGAACTCTTCGCAGAAGCCTCGCCAACCACGCGACTTCTAACCTGCTCACCGGAATACCCCACCTGTCGAAATCACTCCCCGACATCTTCCAACGATGCTGCACGGGGCACCATCACTACGACATCAATAACCCATCCTGAGTTCGAGCTCACTCTCCAGCTACACGAGTCTATTCACCCCTCGTGGACACCCATTAAATGTGCGACAACATCCTTTCGCTTGAAGGTCATGCTACATCTTTCTTCACTTCAAGAAAATCCTTTCCATCATATACAACCTCCTGCCGTATAACAACACTATGCTTCGTATTAATCTACCGACTTCCATTGCCAGTCACTGAAATCCCCACTTCAATTTAGATCTAAAAATGCCAATACCCAAGCACCAATATTCTCAAGTCGTTCCAGTCTCCCCTAAGGTGCATAGTTTTCTCATTATCAAGCCCAACGCAGCTCCACTGCTCTCCCACTTTGGGCAAACTCACTTCTTTAATCAACTGCTCGGCATGTGCTTCCTCAGCTTGACCCTTTAGAAGTTTAAAACTCCACCTGACACTTTCCACATGTCTTTTTCATCTCTTGTTGCTTAGTTATTACCTTAGTAAAATTCATCTTTATAGAACTTGAGCCCACAAATCACTACTGGCTTAAACCCTTTTGAAGGTCATCTTTATCGATCCATCAACATTTGAAACATTGATTAAATCCTAAACCACCGTATCCCGCAATATTTGACGCTTGCATCTTCAATAGTATTTCACAATATCCCGCATAAAGCGAATCGTAGCAGATTACAACATCATAAAATTTAATACGTCCAATTAGGACAACCGCACCCCAATAAAGTAGAGAATTCCTTCACGCTTGCCATTACCACGTTTCATTACTTCCACTAGTCCACATCTGACTATCCTTAGTTCGCCTGACCTTCCCCTGCCGGGGATAAAATACTGAATCCCTTTGATTCCACACTGAGTAAACCTCCCTTCAATTCATTCACTGCCCTGACACGTGGGCAAACACCCTACCATCACAACAACACTGCGGAAATAATCGCTCCTGAGCATCATGGCAACCTGTGCCTAGCCTCAAGGATCTCAGAAGATCTGTTACGGAGCTAAAACAATGGAATATCCCTCCACAATGTGACTATGATAGTCCAATAAACTATACCGGGTGAATCATCCCGCACCACACTTGTAGTGCCATTACAATCCTTCAAATTTCGATTTATAACAAGCGCTCGCATCGTGGAAGATTGAGTGGCGAGGAATCAAGAGCATAAGCCTCAAAGGAATCGAATCGCACGATAAGGAAATCAAGAAGGGAAGTACTCCTAACAGTCCTGCAGCCTCCCGGGGATAAGTACAGACGTCTCCGTACCGATCCGCGAGACTCTACTAGACTTGCTCAAGACTCGTGAGACCGACGGGAACCTAGTGCTCTGATACCATATTGTCACGACCCAAAATTCACTAAGGGTCGTGGTGGCACCGGACACCTCAGTCAGGCCAGCCAACTAACTCATCAAATAAATTCTTCTTTTAATACTTTTGAAAAATCTAAGGTTTTTCCTTCTATTTTTATAAATAAAAGTTCATATCTTGAATTCAAATTTAATAATAATAGTGATTAGAACAAATCTGTTGACAACCTTTCCAGAAACCCGGTGTCACAAGTACATGAGCAACTACTGATAAGAGAAATAAAATACAACATCCTCCCGGAATATAGTGGGCGGAAAGTAAATACTGTACATTGGAAGGAACTACTCTAGCTGCGGTCGCCCCAATGATGCAGCTCACCTAGTCCCAGCGTCATCGATGCTGCTACACCCAATAGGCTGCTAGAGGAGTATATATGCCAGTGCAACAGAAATGCACAAAAGTGTAGTATGAGTACGTAATCAACGTGTACTCAGTGAGTATCCCGCCTAATCCCGAAGGGGTAGAGACGAGATGGTCAACTCTGACACACTCTAATGGTCCAATGATCATTCATCCTCAATACACATATTAAACCGTGGATTTATTCTTTATAGACATGATTCTAATCCAAATAGAGGAAATGAATAAACATGTAGTTCTTTCATAGGAAAAGAATTCCCGAATTTCTCATTAAAACATAATCCAAATATATTCAAGCCACAAAAGGGCAATAATAACTTAATTAAGTTCAGACAGCAACACAGGCATGTGCAAATCATACTGAGGCGACGGCCCGATCCAACAAAAATAAATGTGCACTTGCCGAGGGTCGAAGGCGCGCCTATAGATGCATCTATTAATCTGCCTAAGCGTTCGGCCCGTTCCAAAATAAACACACAGAGACAGATAAACAGTCAGGGAGTCAACGTGGAGCAAATATCCAGGAAAGGTCAATTCTCTCTATTAATTTGGGAAAAACGAAGCTTAAGTCTTTTAGAAAATCCTATTATTAATTTAATGTGATTTAAGCAATCTAAGCCATCAATGATCCTATAATTAATCCACTTATAACATGCTCTTTGGGTCCTAAACTACCCGGACTATAGCATAGTAGTAACAACTCATGGACTCTCGTCACTTCGTGCACACGTAGCCCCCACAGCTAGGAGCACATAATTAATTTAACTCACCTATGGGGTAATTTCCCCCTCACAGAATTAGAAAGGAGACTCACCTCGCTCCGAAGACTCGCAACCGGCATTGTACATCCTTCCGAAGGCTTGAACCAACGCACAACGCATCGAAACTAGCCAATGATCAAACAAATCCATTAATATATGCTTAACTATACCTTACAACTCAATTTATAATAATTCCTAACCCCGAACGAAAAGTTGACCAAAATGCCCTCGGGCCCACATGCCCGGAATCCAAAATTTCTCGAAGATAAAGATTACCCATAACCTTGGAAACTCAAATATATAATTTTCTCCTAATTCAATGCTCAAAATCGTGGCTAAAATCTAAGATTTATAATTTTCTAGGTTTTCAACCAAAACCCCAATATTTACTCTAATTTTCATGCTTAAATCCATATGTAATTGATGTATTTAACTCAAAATTAATGGGGATAACTTACCTTAACATAGATGACAAAACACCTCTTTGAAGCTCTCCAAAAATCGCCCCATGAAGTGAGAAATGAGCAAAAATGACATTGAGCCCGAATAAATGAAGGCCACTGTCTTCAGTGGTTTCCGCATATGCGGAAATATAACCGCATATGTGGTTTCGCTTTTGCGGATTTCCAGGCTGCTTCTGCTGTCTCTCAAATCACCCGACCAACCGCTTCGGCGGAACAAAGTCCGCTTCTGCAGTTCCTTGCCCAAACATCCACTTCCGCTTCTACGCTCCTTCCTTCCGCAGGTGCGGTCCCGCATTTGCGGCTCCCTGACCGCATCTGCGGTCCCAGCTTCCTCACCAATATCTGCATCTACGGTCTCCCTTCTTGCTTTTACGGGGCCGCTTCTGTGGTCCTATTTCTGCAGAAGCGGAAATACCAGCAACAAGCAACACCAGCCTTTCTCAAATTCCATTTTTGATCCGTTAATCACCCGGAATCCACCCGAGGCCCCCCGGGACCCCAACCAAACATACCAACCAATCCCAAAACACATTACGGACTTGCTCGAGGCCTCAAATCATAACAAACTATGCCAAAATCACGAATTACACCACGATTCAAGCTTTATGAACTTTGAACTTTCCAACTTCTACTTCCGATGCTTAAACCCATCAAATCCCGTCCGATTGACCTTAAATTTTACACACAGGTCATAATTGACATTACGGACCTGCTCCCACTTTTGAAATTGGATTCTAACCCCAATATAGAAAAGTCAACTCCTGGGTCAAACTCTTCAAACCTTCAAATTTCTATCTTTAGCCAAATGGCTTCAAAATGGTCTACGGACCTCCGAATTCACTTCCGATTGCGCCCCCAACTCCAGAGTCACTATACGGAGCTATTCACCATGTCGGAATCCCAAACGGACATCGATAACACTGAAATGCACTCCAATCCAAACTTATGAAATTTCTTGTAGTATGCTAACTTCCACAATAGACGTCAAAATGCTCTTGTATTATCCAAAACCCGTACCGGGCATACGCCCAAGTCTGAAATTGTAATACGAACTTGCTGGAACCTTCAGATCCCGATTTCGAGGTCGTTTACTCTAAATTCAAATCCTAGTTCCTTCTTTCAACTTTAAGCTTCCGAAATGAGAATTCTCTTCCCAAATCAACTCTGGACTTCTCGAAATTCAAATTCCGACCACGCGTATAAGTCATAATACCTTAAATGAAGCTGTTCATGGCCTCCGACTGCTGAACGGAGCGCTAGTACTCAAAACGACCGATCGGGTCGTTACAGGACTAAATGAAGTTTGCATTCGGTAGTAAATCAAGAAAACCAGAACAATGACGATGAGTTGCGCAAGCTCTTTAGCCGAGACTAAAATTAGCAGCTTTTTATCTGAGTGGCCTTTATCCTACTACATAGGGTTTTGGCAAATATGGCCAAAAAGATGTTATGATAATCGTCCTTAGTCTTGACAAATCCTGTAGTTACTGAAAAAAAACAAAAAGAAAAAATATATTGGAACAGACTTGCTATGAGTGTTAAACTTTTTTTACTTTGGTCTTGGTTGGTCACACATCCAATTATTTATGTGAAAAACATTTTAGAGTAGGTTTTAATAAAGATTGATTGCTTATTTTTGGTAAAATTAAGTTGATAAAATGAAATGTCTTTAAATACCGCACAAAGCGCGAACATATTTTCTGTTAATTATCGGTATTGCTATAAATAAATAAACCAGTAAACTTTTAGAAAAATAGAAATAGAAAGTTAGTAGAAATTAAATTTCGAAAATAGTATTTAAACTTCTTCAAAATAAATTCTGAAAATGGTATAGGAACAAATCGAGCCCACTGAATACACAGTGTTTCCTTACGAAAATTATTCCCCTCAATTACCCGAGGTTATGGAATATATCCTCCCAGGATAGAACGATTTAACTCACTGGAGTGTTGGTACCAAAAATGCCGATGATCAGCGAACCACTCGATGGTAGCAAAACATACTGGAATTTTAGTGAAGAAGAAGAAGAAGAAGAAGAAGAAGAAGAAGAAGAAGATAATCAGAAAATTTCGTAAGTAAATATTCTGGGATTTGAAGGTATATTTATAGCCAACTTGGTATTGTTTCTGAAGAGGTTTGCAACCTTTCAGAACAACCATAGCTATTGGCACAGGTGTGACACTGTTTCAGAACAGCCATGGCTATTCAAAATATTGCAGGAAATATAAAACAGATTTAAAATAATTCGGGAAATAAAAACGAGCCGGACCGGACCGGGTCGCGGGTTATTTCGGATTGAATTTTTTTAATTAAATTAATTAATTAATTAAATATTTGAAAATAATTTTGTCCAAAAAGATTAATCAATCAATCTATCTTTGACAAATCCAAATCCAATTTCGAAGTCGAAGCTGAAGCCGAGCGAGCGACGACGCCGACGCCGACGCCGATGCCGCGAGGCTTGCCTTCTTCATAGATCTTTAAGAACTAAAAGATGAGCTTCTCTTTATATACACAAAGATTTTCTTTCCTTCTACCAACGAGGGACAAAGTGCATAAGTGAAATGAACTCATTCAAAATTTCACTTCCCTCTATTTCTTTTTCCACTATTTTCCATTCACACCTCTTTTGTTATTATTTATTAATAACAAACCCAACAATCCCCCACATGAATGGAGAATGACTATAAACTCAAAGGAATGCATGGATGTGTGTGTGTTTTACAAGCAAGAATTGATTGCATATGGATAAGTAGGTTTTCCTTTGAACTTTCAGTAGTGAACTTATTTCGAATATACTCGGTCAATCGATGATTTGATGTCTTTGAATTGTCGAGATTTGTTGATATCTTTTTGCTCTTTATTTGTTTTGTTTTAACAGGATTTGGGTTTAAAGTAGCGGGTTTAAGATACAAGGGATTGCGGGTTTGTTTTAGGGGTTTTTAGTAGGTTTATTACGCGGTTGGGCCGGGTTGATCTGCACCACAATTGTGGGGTGAGGAAATTAAACAAAAGAGGAAAAAACTTACTTGTGCGATCGCCCATGCGGTGCAGTTCCCATCGTACTGATTTGAGTCCGTTGTTGAGCGCGACGTGGTTATGATGGCACCAAATTTGGTGCGTTTTGTGGTGCGGCACAACAAGCATTTTTCCAAAAAAATAAAATAAAAAAATCTTCCTCTGCTGAGCATGACTGAGGGTGCGACGCATTGGATATAGCACCAACTTTGGTGCGTTTTTAGGTGCGTCGTACTGCCTATATATGATCCCTTGTTTGTCAATTTTTCTTTTCTCTGTTTCTCAATCATTTTTTTGGTTCTCGGAACTGTTCTACCTTGCAAAATAGTAACACGAATGTACACTCAACTTGTTCAAAAAAATTAAAGCTAAAATCAAACTTGAACTACGTCTATACTACAATTAACTACGGAAAACAAACTAAATGGTTGGGTTGCCTCCCATAAAGAACCTTATATAACTTCGTGGCACGATGATACCACTTTTTAAGCATTGGCTAAGTTTATCGAAGTCTTGTGACATGCAATGTCACCACCCCAAAAGTGTTTCACTCTTTTCCCATTTACCAAAAATGTACCACTTGAACTTGGATCATGCAATTCCACTGCTCCATGAGGCATCACACCAACCACTTCAAAAGGACCCAACCATCTAGACATATGCTTTCTGGGGGAAAGCTTCAACCTCGAATTGAACAAGAGAACCTCTTGACCCGGCTCAAACGCGTGATGCTGGATGTGCTTATCATGCCACCTCTTGGTCTTTTCTTTGTATAATTTGTCATTTTTGTATGCGTGCAATATGAACTCATCAATTTCATTGAGTTGCAACAA
>MU687471.1:40762-56931 GCA_026770625.1 Nicotiana glauca | reverse complement strand
CCTCGAAATCCGTGACCGTAAAGGCACAGAAAATCAAGTCGCTGACCATCTGTCACGACTTGAAGGAGCTAAAAAATCAGTCGACGTCGAAGAAATTCTGAAAACTTTTCCCGACGAGCAGCTGCTCGCTGCCAGTCTTGAGGATGCACCATGGTATGCAGATTTTGCAAACTATCTGGCTTGTGGTATAATTCCTGATGACCTTTCTTCTGTCCAAAAGAAAAAGTTTTTCCGTGATAGCCGCATGTAATATTGGGGTGAACCTCATTTGTTTCGAATTTGTGTTGATAACATTATCTGGAGGTGCGTCCCCGAGATAGAACAATCTTCAATTTTGCAGGCATGTCACGTTTCAGCATATGGAGGACATTTTGGAGGGGTTAGAACTACTGCGAAAGTGCTAGAGGCCGGATTCTTCTGGCCAACTATGTTTAGAGATGCACAACTCTGGGTAAAGGGCTGCAATGAATGCCAAAGGACGGGAAATATTTCCCGTCGCCATGAGATGCCAATGAAACCAATTCAGGAAGTAGATGTGTTTGACGTGTGGGGGATAGACTTCATGGGTCCATTTGTCAGCTCATTCGGTAATAAGTACATACTGATGGCGGTGGATTATATGTCTAAATGGGTGGAAGTTGCGGCTTTGCCCACCAATGATGCACGAGTGGTAGTCGGATTCTTGAAGAAACACATATTCACCCGGTTTGGGTACCAAGGGCGATCATCAGCGACGGAGGCACTCACTTTTGCAATAGAGCCTTCGAGAAATTGCTTGATAAATATGAGGTTCACCACAAAG
This sequence comes from Nicotiana glauca, assembly GCA_026770625.1. NCBI lineage: Eukaryota > Viridiplantae > Streptophyta > Magnoliopsida > Solanales > Solanaceae > Nicotiana > Nicotiana glauca. The sequence continues at coordinate 56,129 of MU687471.1, read as the reverse complement.
TAGCGACTCCTTACCATCTGCAAACCAGTGGGCAAGTTGAAGTGTCCAATAGAGAGATTAAAAGTGTGTTAACAAAGACTGTAAACGCAACACAAACGAATTGGGCAAAGAAGCTGGACGATGCACTCTGGGCATATAGAACTGCCTTCAAAATGCCAATAGGTATGTCACCATACAAGTTGGTGTTTGGGAAGGCTTGTCATTTACCTGTGCAGCTAGAACACCGTGCTTGGTGGGCATTGAAACAATTGAACATTGATCCCGAAGCAGCTGGACAAAATCGACTAACGGAGCTGCATGAGCTAGAGGAATTTCGCTATCACGCCTTTGAGAGCACGAGGCTTTACAAGGAACGGATGAAGAAAATGCATGATAAGCACATCGTGGATAGAGACTTCCAACCCGGTGATACGGTGTTATTGTACAACTCAAGACTAAGATTGTTTCCGGGTAAGTTAAAATCCCGATGGTCGGGGCCATTCAGAGTAGTGCAAATGTTTGCTAGTGGAGCGGTGGAGATTGAATCAACTGACAGGACAAATAAATTCTCCGTCAATGGACAAAGGCTGAAACACTACCTTGGATCAGCTGATGAAAAAGGGGATACAGTGGTGTCACATTTCAAAGAACCCCAATACGAAAACAAGGAGTAGGAACTCCACTATTTGCATCGTGCCGCGACTTTAAATCAGGCACTGCGTGGGAGGCAACCCACGAAATTATTGTAATGTAACATGTAACTCTTGTAAAAAAATACATATAAAAAAAATATTAAAAAAAATTGGATCCTCCGCGACCGCGGTCGACCGCGGTCATAACTGGGTAAAGATAGTAAATTTCTGTGACTGCGGTCGACCGCGCCAACAACGGATGGTTCTGTAAAGAACCGCGGCCGCGACTGCGGCGGACCGCGGTCGGGGCTGAACAGGTAAGTTTTTTTTATTTTAATTTTTTCGTTTTCTTTTTTTTCTCTCCCCTTTTAATTATAACTTAATAATTACAAAACCCTCAAACATAATCAAATTCTCAAAACCCTTCCCCTCCCTCCCACACTCACGATCCCCCTTCCTCTCAACCAAAAAATTTTTTTTCTCTTCCTCTCAAATCCCCTCAAACCCCCAACCCCCCTCTTCCTCATCTTCCCCCTTCATAAGTTTTTGCTCTTCTTTCCCACAAGGTTTGATTCTATCTTCCTTCTCTTTTCTTTCTCTTGTTGTTGTATTGTATGCTTTTGTATATTGTTTTTAGGTTATATAATGATAAATGTTAGTTGGTATTCTTGTAGTATAATAGTAGTCCGTTGTTTGTTTGAACATCTGATTAGTGAAGGGGTTGTGTTGTTAATGATTCGTATGGTATAAATTGTGGGGTGATATTGTTGAATAAGTGTGGGGTGTGTGGGTGTGTTTATAATTGATTCGGGGAGGTTGTTCTTGATTCCATTGGTCTAAAAGGTGCTTAAAATAGGTTTGCCCACAATGTGTTTGGCAAATTGCCTCAATGAAGAAGTTATAAGGAGATGTGTGACTTGGTTGGGGTAAAGTCTGAGTAACCCCCCATAGTCACCATTTTAGGATCGTACTAATAGATGTTTATCGGTTTTGCAGGCATAATGAGTTCCTCACATAAGCGCCAGAACACTGGGGCCTCGAGCAGGGGCACTGGCTCTTCATCACGGGCAAGGGGCCAATCTAGTACGACCGATTTTAATATCTCTAGGTTTGTCTCCAAAGCAGCGGAGATGCGATATAATCAGAAATTGTCAAAGAAATTGCAACATGAAGTCCACATAGACAAGTTTGCTCTGGAGTGGGATTGCCCGAATATGTTTAATGAACTACAGAGGTGTCATCTTGACATCTTCTTTAACACTCCAGAAGAAGCCAATGTTGAGCTTGTACGGGAATTTTATGCTAACCTCCCTGAACATGACAATGGGGTGGTGACGGTGCGGAACACTAGAGTTTATGCTACTCTTGAGGCCATTCGCCGGGCTTACCTCATCCCAGCCTTCACATGTACGGATTATTACCTCCGCAACAGTCGTCCACCAGTTGATTGGAATAGAATCTTGGGAGTCATCGGTATTCCAGGAAAACAAGCAAAGTGGATTGCCAAACCAATGTCACTGCACTCTCAATAAATATCTTGGTTAGCCAAGTGTTGGCTCACCGTCATCAACACTCGGTTGTTGCCTTCCAGCAATACAACCGATGTCAATGGGCCACGGGCGGCCATGATTTATTGCTTTATGACCCATCATAGGTTTGATGTTACGCGGGTGTTATCGGAAGAGATGTTCATTAGATCACCGGAAGTGGGAAAAGGGCATTATTTTCCATCACTTGTCACCCGTCTCTGCCGCATGGCCAATGTCCCCGAGAACACTCTAACTGACAGCAAATTACCTTTGAAAACACTGTTTCGAGCTAGTAAGATTAGCCAAGATGCACGTGTGCCTGTAAGTGATTCTGAGGACTCGTCTGAGGAGTCTGAGTCAGAAAATGCTCATGATGATGCAGATGCTATTGAGGTCACCGCCCCTCCTCGTGGGAGTGATGCAAGGCCCTTCCAGCCACGTCGTAGCACTCGCCTGGCTGATTTAGAGTGGCAAATAACGGGACTGCAGACATCCATATCTGACCTGAGCACTCGTGTTGAAGCTATAGCAGATAGACAGGTGAAATCTGAGAAGAAATTTATGGGTTGGCTGAGAGCTTCGGGTCGCGCCTGCAGCGTGAACCCTGACATTGTGTCTGATCAGGAGTGATGCTCAGGGAAGTTCCTTTACCTCACTGTTCATTATATTTTTAAGCCATGGGACATGTCTTCCTTTTTAAGTGTGGGGTGGGGGAATTTCATTGTATGTATGTATACTTGTACTATGTTTTTGTGTGTAGATATTTAGAATTGGAGTAGTTATGATTCTGTATAGGAATTAAAAAAAAATAGAAACGACTTGTCCCGACGATGGATCTCTGTGGACGGGGTTCTTGAGGGACTAAGTCGAGAAAAAAATAACACCAAAAAGATTTCTTTTTTAGGTAGTGTAGTAATTCCCCCTTGGTTTTTATTTGGGCCACGGTTCTTTTCCAAGGGTTTTTGCTTGAACTGGGTTTAGGTAGATTTTTTTATAGATTAGGATTAATGGGCGAAGTGCTAAAATTTGCAACCTTTAGTGTTCTTACACCTGAACACGATAGATGCTAGAGTGTAGTGCTTAGCTTCAAAGTGAATCTTGTTTGAGTGCCTTAAAAATTGTATATTTGTGCTTAACTTGAACACTCGAAAGATAGTATCTTGATAAACCAATCTGGAGTGAGTCATATGCCAAGTGTGTGTGAGTATTGTTTGTGTTCCATGCTGTACAATTGATGCCTAGAACTTGCCCTGTGTGTTTGCAAAGCGAAATAGTAACTTCATTTGGTTTTAGAAGTGATATAGGCATTTCATTGTTGAGCCATAAATATTTTCTTTACCCACCTGAATACATTATATCTTAGTTAACCCCGTTGAGCCTATAAGCCTGTTCTTTGGTAACCACAATGTGAATCTTAACCGACTGTTTGAATAGCTTGCTTTTTGAAAAAAAATTTCCTTCCACTCCCTAAGCACTTGAAGGTTATTGAGAGTATGTAAAAACAAAGTGTGGGGTGGTAGTTTGGTTTACAAAGTGGAACCATGGAAATTGAAAAAGGTGCGAATGTGAAGCATATAAAGAGAAGCACCACAGAAAAAAAAATTTGTATTAATAAATAAGTGGTAGCTAGTTAAAGTGCATCTAAAGTACGGGGATGTCTAAATATGGTGGAATGTTGGCTTACAAAATAACGAGCTTGGAAGTTCAATGTAATTGTATTAAAAGTGCTTAGGGGAGTTAGTCACTACATCTAAATGTATCCTACCTAACCCTTAGCCTACATTACAACCGAATAAAGTCCTATTGATCTTAGACTAAATGAGGTTCAATTAGTCGAGTAGTACACTAGGGGCAAGCCTATGGTGCGTCTTTGTTGCATGTGAATATTCTTTAGAGAGCGAGTGAATTTTGTCTATTTGAGTTCCGAATTATATCATTATCATTATATATATGGAACTACTCTCTTGTGTGATGTGAGGGCATGTGATTCACAATGGAAAAGTGCATTTTGACTGTTGTATAGAGTAGTTTGAGTAAGTATAGATGTGCAGGGTGCGAAAAACTTGATTGTTGAGGCATGAGCTGCTCACTACTAGGTATGATTCTTGTATAATGTTCATGGTGTGAGTCGTTAAAGGAAAAATATAAGGAATGACTTTTATGAGTGTGGTGATTTGCTCGAGGACTAGCAATGATTTAAGTGTGGGGTATTGATAATAGGATATATAGTCGCCATTTATGTTGTAGATACCCGTGCTTTGTTGTTGTTTTTGTTATGGAAACTGCCGATTAAATGCTTGAATTGATGCTATTTGGTTTCGCAGGGAATGCAAGATAGACAAAGAACAAAATGAAGCGTTTGGAGGCAAGAACGTACATAAATCACCCACTTGAGAAGTACCTGAGTGCAAAAGAGAAGTTAAAAGAATTAAAAGCTGGAAGCAAGATTTACAGGGATTTCCGCAGTCAGTGTCGCGGTTCTTCGCGGTCCGCGCCGCGGTCGACCGCGGTCGACGCCGCGGCCGCTGGAGATGCTGGGCTATTCAAGAACTTCATGGGCCAAAGTGTAAATCGGGAAAAGTTTTGTAAACCCTTTATATAATGTAGGAAACTCGCCCAAAGCAAGAGGAGGCTTAATTTTGGAGTTTATTGGCAAGAGAAACAAGGGTGAGAGATCACAAAAACACCATTACTTTTATTCTTCTTAATTTTTTTGCAATTTATGATTATGAATTCTTTAGCTATTGATTTACCCATTATCATGAGTAGCTAAATACTTAATCTAAGGTTTTGATGGAACCCGAGGGGAATTACTTGGTTGTTTTATCAATATAATTAGGTTTTGTTGTTTAATCTCTAATTGTTCATATACGTTTTGATTGTGGAATAGTTGAAAGGGCCCTCAATTATCCGTTCCTATTTATTGTGTATCTTCTTGAGAGAGAGTGCATATTTAGGTGATTGTATGAACAACATCACTCCCGGAGTATAGACGAGAGTCATAACCGAGAGTTTAGGGGTTGGATTAGAGATAACAAAATTCCGGATGCAATCTAAGTGAACTGTTTTGTGAAATTAGCTAACGTAACTTGAGAGAGTGCGTTTAGTAGATTATTGTAATTGCTTGAGAAAGAATTATGATAAATTGAGAGTTCATGATTGTTAGAGATAGATAAATCTGAATTATAAGAAATATACAACCAGGGAAAAGACCAACGGGGGAAATCAATACCTTAGACCTTCTTTATATTGTTTACATATCAAGCATAGTTACTTTTCAGTATTTACTATTTTCAGCATTAGCTGTTAGATAATCAACAATTGTGAATCCGAAAGTTTGAGAAAACAGGTTGTGGGAATTGAGTAACTCTGACAGTGGTAATTGGTGGGTTAATTCTCTGTGGTTCGACTCTGGGCTACAATACTCAGATTATATTTGCAACGCTCGCATAGTCTTTTGTGAGACTCAGTTGAGCGTGATCAACCACGTACATGCACCAGAATTCCCAAACACTATTAAATGTTATGGAGTTCCAAATCACTCCATTACTCTAAAGGTTGGTGTTATTGAGAAATATAGATCAGTCATCGGGATTATGCAATGGTACAAGCTTGATCATCACAAGACTTGGAAATCAAGTTATTGAAGCCAAGGTTTTATCAGGTAATATGGCTGGAGAAAAAGTGTTTATTCCAAGAATGACGTTAACTCCATCTAATGCGAGAATACCTTTTAAGTTCTAGCGATGACAATTTCCAATTCTGCTGTCTTTTGCCATGACAATTAATAAAAGTCAAGGCCAGTCATTGTCTTGTGTTGGGTTATTTTTTAAGAAATCAGTATTTACACATGGACAGTTGTATGTTGCTCTTTCACGGGTGACAAGTAGAAAAGGTTTAAAGATTTTAGTTTATGACGATGATAGACAAATAACAAATGAAGCTAGAAATATAGTGTACAAAGAAGTTTTTCGTAATGTAGTTTAATATGTTATTAAATGATTTGTATTTTTATTATCTTCTGGTCCTTTGGTCTTATGTATCATTTTTTAGTTAATATTTTTAATTCGGTATAACTATGTTATGTGGCATCTTACCAGAGGTTTATCACTACAAAGAGTTGATAAGCTTGCTCAAGGAGTCACTGGTTTAATTCAGTCACATATTAGTCCTCCATCGTTTTTGTGGCCTAATCTACAAAGTTCCAAAATTTTTGATGTAGAGTTGATTAATCAAAGTTTCATTCCGAGGAATTTTGGGATAGCTGTGGATAACACTGCTATTCTAGGGGGTTTCCGTGATTTTTGATACAAGGAATAGATTAGGCAGGCTACCAGGCTTTTTGATGTCGAGTTACCAAGTCAGAATTTCATTCCAAGGGATTTTAGGATCAGTGTTGATAACTCTACAATTACAGGGGTTCTGTCAATTTTTGATATTGGGAACAGATTGAGTTCCAAGTTGGTATTCTATTGTTTATATCCATATGAAGTATATTAATATTGTTTAAGTTCTCACCTCAGCATAATCAACCCTTCAACTGGCTACATCTATGGTTTGAATAGCTTAATTTATCAGCTCTACGCAGTTGACCTGTCCCTTTTCTGCCTCAACTTTGGCTTTACATAGTATTAGGCTAATAGATAAAGACTGTGGAATGGTAAAAAGATAAAAGTTTCAATTACCACAAATGCCAGACAATAATAAAGAGAGATATCAGTTTTTGCATATGCATGCCCATACATTTTGATTCTGAATGACCTAATGTTTGCCATAATTCATGTTCATTCATTATTGCCTCAATATAAAGGACAACTTTTGGAAAATGCACTGGAATATATCATGAGCATTTGCTACAAAGATGTTCCCTTACGCACATGCTTTATATCAAGCAAATTGTATAGCATCATTATTTTTCATGTAACATTCATATCAAACAAATTATATAGTATCATTATTTTTTATGGAATATTTATTAGGAGATGGAATAAAAGTTTTACTGGAATCTTAAAATATTTTTAATGTTTGGTTGTAAAAATTGTATTAACACTAACATATTAAACTTTACGGTGTAGATCGTTCTTTTTGGTTATCCGCACATCGCGCGGGTACTAATACTAGTTAAAATATAGAGCCGATTTCAAAAACTCATCTAGAACAATCCTGAATGTGTTTGACTTTGAATTTCGGATATGTTGTAGATCATGAACTCTAGTTTCTTATAAATTAAATGGTTTATGATTCCGAGACTGCTACATCAAGATATAAAACTTTTGGTGAAGTAGCAAAAATTTGAAACTGATGGCGCGTCAGAATATAGAGCCGACTTCAGAAAATCATCTGGAACGATCCTGAATGTGTTTACTCTAAGTTTTGGATATATTGTAGATCTTGAACTCTAGTTTCTGATAAATCAAACAGTTTGTGATTATGAGGTTCCGACATCAAGATATAAAACTTTTGGTAAAGTTGTACAAATATGAAAATATCATTATGACAGAAATTAAGGTTAACTTCGAAAAATCACCTAGGGTGGTCCGCAGATATTCTAATTCTAAATATAGGATACATTCTAGAACTATAAGTCTAACTTCTATAGAATCAAACAGACCGTGATTTGGACTTTTCTATAGCAAGATATCAATTTTATACCACAAGATGTACTAGCTGTAAAAGGGTGACGAAAATTGAAAAGAAAAGAAGAATAAGTTACCTTCAACTCTTCCAAGTGTCAAAGGCAAATTCAAACTCTCTTGTAACACATGTTTTCGGGCTCTAAGCCTTCTACCATATCCCTATTTATAAATAAACAGTGGAGGTTCTTGAAATCCTAATGTGACACAAACAGTGACAGTTATAGAAGTCCAAGAAGGTTTAGGTATCCCAATTCAACTAAAAGGATAAAGAGGTGTCACAAGTCCTTATTTTAGTCAAAATGGTCAAAGAATTTGCGGAGGCCCACTTGACTACATGAAAAGTAATACTCCACTTTGTTTGTGGCCATTAAATTTTCTGCATGAAGTGATTCACTCCATGATTAAATACCTCATGGTATTCACACGAATGGAATACTTAACATTTTATGTCATTTCTTTTGAATGAAAAAATATCATACATTTGAGAAAGAAGATCTCTTCTTGGTTAAAATACATAGCTAAAGAAGTCCAAAAAAATCTTAAATGGTTCTTTTGGCAGTATATCCCCATAAATAAGCAAGGATACTTGTGCAAGCTTACTTTAAAAAGTTATGGCACACTACTCTTGGGAAAAATTACTCTAAAGTAGTGCATTGACCAACAAGATAGGATCTTGGAAAGAAAGATATTATACTTCAAGCCTCGTCTTGGAAGTGTAATAAATCTACACCCCGACAAGTCTTAAAATATGGGGCATTTGTAGGCATAATTTTTATTATTAAAGCTAAATCCATAAAATAATTTGGATTATATTTTAAATTCAAGATATATTGGTTCAAATAAACATTACGGTCTAATATAATTGAATTAATTATATAAGTCCAATATATATAGATTAAATAAATAATTCGTAATCTATTGGTCTAGCCCATTTAATTGGGCTTAAGTGATGAGCCCACTTCACTAAGCCTAAGATGTCATCTTCCTAGAGGCCCAATTTGGTGTCACGTGTCAAATGACGTGTCATGCCAAGTCAAACAAAAGAGCCAATGGGATCATGCCACGTATCAAAATGACAAGGCATGCCAAATCAAATTAAAAGGCTAATGAAACCGCGCCACATGTGCAAGTGACATGTTCTGGCCAATAAAATGTGGCCTTGTCACTCTTCAATCTGATTGGTCAGAAAGAGTTTGTTCTCATCACAACTCTTCTATCCTACAACTATAAATAGGGGTCCTCATAACTCATAAAAGGGACCAGAAGTTATAACAAGAAGACACAAGGGAGCCCATGGATCAAAGGCCACAATTCTCCGTAAGCTGCAAGGGTTCTTCAAGCACTTCAACGCAAATTTTAAGCATTCGTGATCAAGAACGAAGTCAAATTAAATACAAGGCGTAAAAGATCAAGGCTACTTATTCGTGATACAATTCGTGGAAATAATGAAAGTGTTCGCGATGGATAAATCAATTTCAAATTCAAGATCAAGCTCAAAGGCCCTAAAATTTATATTGGAAAAGTAGAATCAGAGGAATCATAGAGATTGTAACACTTAAATCACTCAAAATCAAATACTACGATTTTGCAATATTTTTTTATCTTGATTTTATTTTCTCGACGCAAATTTATTATTTAAATTATTTTATTAAATTTAAATTCAATAGATTTTGCATGCCTACGACATCTTCTTCTATGTTTTCTTCTCTCGGGATGTGGGTGATCGACCACCCCCTGAACAGTGTGAGCAGAGTTTGAACTTTAACCACATACTGTTGCATGCGTTTATCCTTTTGTGTCAAAGATCCGATCTACTTGGTTTACTACCAGTTGTGAATCACATTTGATCTCTATGAACTCGAAGCTATGTCCTCGGGCTAGTTCAAGTCCTACAATGAATGCCTTATACTCGGCTTCATTGTTAGTTAAAGGAACAATTTTTGTGGCCTGCCTCAGGATCCCCCCTTCCTCCCCCCCCACCCCGAAGGCGTGATTAGGAAAACCTTGAGCCTGGACCCTTTCACATTGGAAGCTTCATCTATGAAAAAGGTCCAAACTCCTGTTGTCGTTTCTGACACCATCACCACATCTTTAGCAACCAAGGGTAATAATCTAGGACTGAAATCGGCCACAAAGTCGGCCAAAACTTTCGATTTGATCACAATCCTGGCTTATATTCAATATCGAACTCACTTATTTTGATCGCCCACTTAGCTAACTGGCCTGACAATTCAGGCTTTTAAAGTACATTTCGCAAAGGGAAGGTCATCACAATGGCTATCGGGTGGCATTGGAATTAAGGCCTAAGCTTTCAAGAGGCGGCTACGAGAGCTAGGGCATGTTTTTTGAGGTGTGGATAACTAGTCTCTGCTCCTAAAATTTTTTTGCTAACATAATAGACAGGAAATACCTTCATCCTCCAGACTAGCACGGCACTTACCGCTACCTCTAAGACGACTAAGTATATTAGCAATTGTTTACCTTCCCTTGGCTTTGATAGTAGCGAGAGGCTTGACAAATAATATTTAAGGTCTTTTAAGGCATGTTGACATTCTAGAGTCCATTCAAATTGTTCTTCTTCTTCAAAAGAGAGAAGAAGTAATGACATTTTTTCGAGGATCGAGAGATGAACCTTCTTAAAGCGTCCAATATTCCGGTTAGCCTTTGGACTTTTTTTACGCTTGTTAGCTGGTATGGTATATCCTCGATGGCTTTGATCTTATTGGTATTTACCTTGATCCCTCTTTGTGAAACCAAAAAACCTAAGAACTGACCGGAACCAACCCCGAATGCTCATTTTGCCGGGTTGAGCTTCATGTTGTGCTTCCTTAGGATATCAAAGGTTTCCTCGAGGTGTTTTAAGTGATCACCTACATTCAAAGACTTGAAAAACATGTCATATATGTATATTTCTATTATTTTACCTATTTGTTTCTCGAACATCTTGTTCACGAGCCTCTGATAAGTGGCTTCGGCATTTTTAAGACCGAAAGGCATCACATTATAATAATATGTGCCAAAGTTCATTATGAATGAAGTTTTTCCTAATCTTTCGGGTTCATATTAATTTGGTTATACCCGGAATAGGCATCGAAGAAACTCATTAACTTGTGCCCGACGTTGCATCAATCATCTGATCGATGTTAGGCAGTGGGAACATGTCTTTAGGTCACGACTTATTCAAGTCTTTAAAATCTACGCACATTCTAAACTTGTTATTATTTTTCGGAACTACAACTACATTAGCTAATCACCAGGGATACTTTACCTCCTGGATTGAACTGATGTCACACTACAAGAAAAAAAGCCTTCAGTGGTAATAAATATTCATTTTAGCGGCATTAGATATTGCCGCAAAAACTTTTACCGGCAACTAATTATTTGCCGCTGCATCCAGCATCGCTAAAGTCTTTAGCTGCAATTATATCGAGTGCTGATAAAGGTCCCAATTATTGACGCTAAAAAATCAAGTTTTATGAAAGAAAGAATCATCCACAAAAAAGAAAATCAAAACTAGAAGGTAAAAAGGTAGATAAAGAGAAAATAGTAGGGAGATATTATTTGGTGATGGTCGCTAGAAATAATGCGAGATGAGTTGGGTGCCGACTATCGTGAGAGAGAGAGAGAGATCTACTCAATTTTGTGCATCTCAGTGGCAGAGATGATAAATTTGCAATTTGGAGGTGAAAGCCCAGGCGAAAATATTTCATAGAGAAAAATCAATTGTTAGGAAAAGATTAATTGTTATGCGAGAATGTTTCGTAGAGGAAAGATTAAAATCAATTGTTATGATTAACTTTTAGTGACTATTAGTTTGAATTGACAGTAAAGAAACACTCTTTCCAGGCCAAAGTTAAATTGTCGCAAGTATTTGTATTTACAGAATAAAATAGCGCCAGTTAGTTAATTACTGCTAAATAATTGCCGCCAAAGACCTTTATTCTTGTAGTATCAAGTAGTTGAGTTACCTCTTCCTTAACAAACATGTTTCTGGCGTCGGCTATCGGGCATTTCTTTTGCCTTACCAGAGGGATGGTTGGGTCCAAGCTTAGCTTATGCATGGTTGGGTCCAAGCTTAGCTTATGCATGGCCACCTCTAGCGGGATACCTGTAATATCCGAGTGAGACCATGCAAAGTAATCAATGTTAGCTTTAAGGAAATTAATAAATCTTGAACTCAGTTGGGGATTGAGTCTTATTCCTAAGTAAAATTTTCTATTCAAGAATTCCTCAAACAAAACCACTTATTCGAGTTCTTCTGCCGTGGATTTAGTCGTGTTTGTCTCCTCCGGTACCTGAAATTACCTCGGTACCTGGTGGGATTTCGATGACTACTCACCTTTATCATCTTCATTCGGCTCGTGAGCAGGCATCGGTTCCTGTAATTGATATTTGTCGTGCTCCTTCCCTTTATTGCTTGAAATTGATACTGCATTTATTTATCCCCCTGCCAGTTGATATCCTTGTATTTGATTGATTCCCTCTAGGGTCGAGAATTTTAGCAGTTGATGATATGTTGACGGTATGGACTTCCTTTCATGTAACCATGATTTTCCGAGAATTATATTGTAGCCCATGTCACTGTCAACAACTTCAAATAAGGCGGTCTTTGTAACCTCTTTGGTGTTCGTGGGTAGCAGGATCTCTTCTTGGGTTGTCACACTTGCCAAATTGAACCTGACGAGGAGCTTTGTTGCCAGAATGATACTTTTGATTAATTTGGCTTGTTCCAACACTCTCTATTAAATAATGTTGGTTGAGCTTCTTGGGTCAACCAAAACACGTTTAATCTTGAAATCTAGAACATTAAGAGAGATTAATAGGGTGTCATTATGGGGTAACTTTCGATGACTTCCCGGAGTCTCTTGCTGTGGGTCACCGATACATTCGTCTTCTTGGCCACCGAGAAGGTTACATCATTGATTTTATTCCCTCCAAAAATCATGTTGATAATCAACCCAGGAGGGTCTTCCCCCCTCTTCGAGGGTTTGTATTGTCCCGGTTGCGGTCATAGTTGTTCTTAGCTCAGTCACTCAAGAACTCCCTGAGATGGCCAGTCTTCAATAGCGTTGCCACCTTCTTGCACAGATGCCGACAATCCCCAGTTCTGTAGCTATGAGTCCTATGATACTCGCACCATAAGTTAGGATCCTTTTGGCTCGGATCGGATCTGATCAGCCTCGGGAATCATTGCTCTTTGATATTCCTCATCGCTAATACTAACTCCACGATGCTAATGTTGAAATTTTAATCTGACAACCTGGGATAAGTGGAATCCTGGGTCCCCGTTACCTCTTTGTCTTGTAAGGATATGTTGTTCCAGCCATGACTGGTTCTCTTTTGGGAGCGAATCTATCCAAGGAGCGGAACCCTTTACTACTCTCTCGAAGGGCAGAAAGTGACCTTTGGAAGATCGTCGATCTGCATCAAAATCATCCTTGACCTTATCTCGATCCCGGTTCTTGGTTGATGTCGGGAACCCAAGCTGATCATCTTCTAACCTTGTCTTCGATTCATAGCAGTTACAGACATTCGCCCATATGGTCGCTTGGAATTAGAGCAGGATTTCCTTCAACTTTCGAGAGGCGTTAGAACTTCTCGGGTTTAGACCCTTAGTGAATGCCTCCGTTACCCATTCATCTGGCACAACCAGTAACAACATCCTTTTTTTCTGGAATATGATCACGAACTCACGCAGCAATTCCGACTCTCCTTGCGCAATTCAGAATATGTCCTCCTTCTAGGCTTGGACCTTCTTGGACTTGACATGGGCATTAATGAAAGAATCTATGAACATTTTAAAGGAATATTGTAAGTGTTCGGGTTGGAGTGAATACCATGTTCAAGGCCCCTTCCTTGAGGGTTTCTCCGAATTTCTTCAATAGAACTGACTCAATCTCATGTTGGGCCAAGTCGTTTCCTTTCACTGTCACTGTATAAGTTATGATATGCTCTTAAGGATCTGAAGTCCTATCGTACTTTGGTATTTCTAACATCTTGAACTATTTCGAAATCATTGGTAACTTGGTGTATTTCTTTGAATTTGGGCCCGTCAACAGTGGTAGTGTGCCTAAAATCTAGTCCATTCGAGCGTGAAACTCTTTTGCATTCTGCTCCATCCGCTCGTTCATCTCCCTCATGAATCTCATGAGTTTAGTTTTGAAGGGATCATTACCGTTGTCATTGCCAGATCCGCTGCCGATATCCCCGAGTCCGTCGAAACTGACCTCACCTCTCAGGGTATTGTTATCAACTCATTGAGCCATTTGATTTGCAAGAGCACTAGGAGGAACTGGGACGCTTCCATTCGCGTTGTTAGAAATGCCTGATAATGCTGCTTCAACTCCGTTATGACTTGATCCTGCCTGGAGAGATGGTCTACAATGGCTTTCTATTGCTCTCTCAATATCCTTACTGTTTCCACAACGTGTTCGTCCTCCGCATCATCGGGAGTTGGCCCCTGCACATTTCAGGGATATTGTCCGCCATGGACCGGAGGTTCCACGTCCCCCCGTTGTGGGTGTCACTGATTGAATCCTCATGTTGAGGCAAATTTTCGTGCGCCTAAATGTTGTGTGCGATGTTGACATCGTTAGCTGCCGTTTTTTATTTTTACTATTAAAAAAAAAATCAAACAAGTTAGTAATAGATGCAATGATCAACTCAATTATGCAACTGTCTAAGCCCCACGGCGGGCGCCAAATTATTTACCCGTAAAATAGTACAATCGACTTTGTTACGTGGTTTATATACAAGCAAACTGATTTGATCCAAAATAATGAATAAATTAAAAATATGACTTAGCGTTAAAATCAAAGAAAATGGTAGGCCTGACTCCAGGAGCAATGCTTCCGAGGACGAAGTAATAATATCAGACATAAAGTAAAGTTATATTATTTATCTTGAAAATAAAGTATAGCTGTTTTGCCAGAGGTTTTGTGTCCTGACAATGGTTGTTGGACTCACTATTTATATCTATACCTGGGAAACAATATCTAGGATCAAACCCCTCTTAAATGAATGTGTAACGGCATGCCATGAATGCCAAAATTCTCTGCAACGGCTGTCTATTGAATACTAAGAAATATTTTTCATTAAATGCTATCTCATAACAAACATTCGACTCGCTCTCGTTGATTACGCTCCCTTCGAGGTCAATCCGATACCGACCACAACTGTTGTCCCCGCTCTTAGTCCTTACTCGATTTGTCTTCCGTCTGTCTCCGACTCCATGTGTCGTACTACTATTTGGTCATTTAGGGTGCGTTTGGCATGAAGGAAAATGTTTTCCGTGAAATATATTTTCCAAAAAAATATTTTTTTGGAAAATAAGTAGTAATCTTATTCATTTTTCGGAGTTTGGTACTCAAATTAAGAAAAATGACTTCTCAAGAGTATTCATAAATTATTTAGATATAATAAACATGAAGCCATAAACTTTCAAACCAACAATCTTCCGAACCCACAAATTTCATAAACTTTCGAACCTCTAAACTTTCAAAACCGCAGAATTTCGAATCCGTAAACTTTATAATCGTAAACTTCCTAACACATGAACCTCCGAACTCATAATTTTGGAACTTGTAAAATT
>MU687471.1:27052-39349 GCA_026770625.1 Nicotiana glauca | reverse complement strand
GAGAAACTTCAGCTCTAGAGCTGAAGTTTCCGGGTTACTAAACAAAAACTTCAGCTCTAGAGCTGAAGTTTTTATTTTATAACTAGAGCTGAAGTTTCCGGGCTACTAAACAAAAACTTCAGCTCTAGAGCTGAAGGAGAGCTGAAGTTTTTATTTTATAACTGGGAAACTTCAGCTCTAGCTGAAGTTTTTTATTTTATAACTGGCAAACTTCAGCTCTAGAACTGAAGTTTTTATTTTATAACTTGAAAACTTCAGCTCTAGAGCTGAAGTTTCCGGGTTACTAAACAAAAACTTCAGCTCTAGAGCTGAAGTTTTCTGATTACTAAACAAAAACTTATAATATAAAACTTTCGCGAGTTACAAAACAAAAACTTCAGGCCTAACTACTAAAATGCTAAAGTTTTGTGTAATTGACTTTGCTACTTCAGCCCCGTGTGCTGAAATTATGTGAAAAAATGGGTACACTTGTAATTTTTTTTGCAAAGCGGGCACAAATTAAAATGTGTCACAAAAAGCGGCTATAGATGCAAATGCGCGGTGCAACTGTCCGTTATAACCTGGCGTAGGTTAAGAAAATGATGGTTAAAAGTGCTATATTACGCATCTTCAAGAGTCAAAACTGTCCGTTATAACCTGGACACAACAATGTTTGGGGATTTCGACTTTTTCTCACTCATCGTGGATCTATTTGAAGAGTTCCCTCAAAGTTTAAGTCAAGTTTCAGGTTCACTGTTTAGCATACGTCGCGCCTTTACATTTTTCCAGTTCCTGTATTTTTTCGGAGGAACAGAAGCTCAAATTAGGGTTTTTTTAGTTGTGTAAACTCACTCTTTTAGCCTGTAGATTTTAGGGTGTTTATTTGGTTGGTTAATTAATTCAATATTCTCTTGAGTTATTGTGGTTATGGTACTCTCTGTTGAACGGTGATGAAGTGTTTTGATATACCAGAATGGCTTAAAGGGTTGCCCCTGGCACCTGAATTTCGACCTACTGATACTGAATTTGCTGACCCCATTGCTTATATATCCAAAATTGAGAAGGAAGCTAGTGCTTTTGGTATTTGTAAGGTGATTCCACCATTGCCTAAACCTTCAAAGAAGTATGTGGTTCATAACTTGAATAAGTCTCTATCCAAGTGCCCCGACTTGGGTTTGAATGCCAATCGTGATACTTCGTCTACAACAAGTGGCGAGGATGAGGGAAATGTTGATGGTGGAGAATTTAGGGCAGTTTTTACCACGCGGCATCAAGAATTGGGGTGTAGTGAAAAGAGGAAGATAAAAAGGGAATTTGGTTTTCATCCATTGGGAGCTCAGAAGCAAGTGTGGCAAAGTGGAGAGGTTTATACATTAGAGGAGTTTGAAGCCAAGTCGAAGAATTTTGCCAGGAGTCAATTGGGCTTGGTTAAGGAGATTTCTCCATTAGTTGTGGAGGCAATGTTTTGGAAGAGGGCTTCTGAGGACTCAATCTACGTGGAATATGCAAATGATGTACCCGGTTCTGCATTTGGGGAGCCCGAGGGACTCTTTCATTATTTTCACAGGAGGAGAAGGCGGCGGAAGAGGACAATTCCCGATAGAAATAGTCGACGAAATTCTGGCTATAAGAATGATGAAGTAGGTACTTCTAGTAGTAGTGCGGACAAAAGTCCATGTCATAGCGTAGAGACACGATCCGCTTCTTTGTTGACCCCTCCATCAAAGAAAATCACAAACTCGTCCCTTTTTAGGCCAAAAGATTGTAGTAATGCTGGTGCAATGGAAGGTAGTGCTGGTTGGAACCTTTCAAACAGTCCTTGGAATTTGCAAGTAATTGCACGGTCACCTGGCTCACTGACTCGCTTCATGCCAGATGATATCCCCGGTGTTACTTCTCCTATGGTCTATATAGGGATGTTGTTTAGCTGGTTTGCTTGGCATGTTGAGGATCACGAGCTTCATAGTTTGAATTTTCTTCATACGGGATCCCCTAAGACTTGGTATGCTGTGCCAGGAGATTATGCATTTAGTTTTGAAGAAGTCATTCGTCATCATGCTTATGGAGGAAATACTGATCGATTAGGTATGGATATATTCTTTTGTCGATGATGTGATTATCAAAGAAGAAAAAGAAAGAAAGGAATATTTTATTTTCTTCCATTATTTAGCTTCTTGAAATGTTTCAACTCTCATTTCTTGTAATCTTACGAAAAGATGGAAAGAATTAGTTCTCTTTGGAAAGATTATATCATAGTTGGTAACCTTGGGGTTATGCTTATACTTTTCTTTTACGCAATAACTGTCCTTGGTCATTGCTCTATATGCTATTGCCATTTGGAAAGATTTCCTGACATATATGTTAGTCACTGTATAACTGTCCATTGCTTTCAGAATTTGGATATTTTTAACCCATGGAAGCTTGTTCTTTGCCGTGTTGCACTTCTTTTGGATAAGTTTTCAAGATGTTTTTCAGAAATATGGTTGAACGCCATTTGCAAATAGTTTTGTGTTTAGCTTCCAGACCTCATTAAATCATCTACAGAAGTAGCTATATCCTGTTTACTATGAAGAAAGCAGTAAGTAATAGGAACATATTCAGAATTAGGATCTCCCTCTTTCTTCCCATTAGAAGTTTCTTCTTTTTTTGTAAGTTATCTAGAGTCTATTCTTTCATCATAGCAAAAGTTATCCAACCTCTATGTCACTTTCTTTTCATTCTTTTTCCAACTGTTTTTCCCTTTTTGCCCCTCTCAAACATGTTTTAATTAATTTTGACTGGTATCTGGTGGAGTATCTCTCCCTTCTTCAAGAATGCCTCCCTTCAAGGTGCATTGACGTAGAAAATTGCAGCCAGCAGCTCCTTAACTCCATCCCTAATTGTTGAGTTTCTTGTAACTTTTAGGTGTATCAGTTGTTACTCCTCACCATTGCCCCTTAATTAGTGCAATTGGAGAAAACCTTGTTTTGTTGTTTTCCTCCTTTGCTTTTGTAGCTCGTCATATCCATTGTTTTCCTTCTTTGTTTTTGTAGCTCGGCATAGCTATTCTGTTTTCTCCTTCTTGGGAAACTGTTATACTGCAAGCCGTATTTTGGGATATAATCCTATGAATCAACTTACACTACTATTCTTTTAAGGAAGCAACTTACATTACTATTTAACTCAAAGCAATCTTGGTTCCTACTTTGAAATACTTGTCAATATATTAAACTAAAGTAAATTTAGGACATAAAGCTTTTGCAATTTCCTACTTGAATGCCAAAACTACTTATGCTGAGTTAGTTGCCTGTATACTAACTTTTGGGCGTTCCTTCTTTTAAGGATTTTCAAAGTTTCTTTTCAAAGTTGTGCCCCTGCATTGAACAAGTTAAACTGTATTTTCTTGATAACCGAGTAATTCGAGGGCTACTAGTGCAGGGTTCCAAACTTGGTGGATAATGGGTCTGCCCCTTTACGCTTCTCCACTTAAATACTAGAATTTTGTCCAGGGACTTTGATTTCCTAGAAAAACCTAACAAGTTAACCTACTCATAAAAGCTAACCAATTAGTTATCAAGGAACCAATTAGCACTCTAATAGGGTAGAGGGAAAGAGAGACTCTTTCCCAAAAGCAATATAAGTAATATAGATGACAAAGGTGACGTTCAGATGTAGGCTATGGTGTATATGGTGGAATATTGGAGTTAAATGAATGATCTTGAATCTATCACAGACATGTTATTGGGTGCAAATGAAGAGCTAAGAAGAGGAACATAGGGAGTAGCTCTTTTGGTGCTCATGTGGATAATATGAAAAACAAGAGCATTTAAAGAGTTGAAATACTCTTGTAAAAGTTTGTGGGACTTTTTATTTTTATTACTTTTGGAGCAATATGATAATTCATTCAATATAGAGGACATAATGCTCTTCGTAAAGAAGGCTGGGTTTATTTGAAATTTTGTACTTGCATATAATATATGTTCTTTATGTAAAATCTTACTTAGTGCATTGGTATAGTCTTTCTTTCATTGAAAGTAATATATAGGAGATTGAAGTGATTGTGTGTCAGACTGTCAGCGTAAAAAATAGTACTGATACTAGTTTGGGATTGAGGCTAGTTGATGACAATGAAAAACGTTTAGGCAGGGAATTGTGAGTCATGTTGGGGCGTGAGTGTTGCTCCACTAGCACTTTTACGGACCATTTGGAGAGAGAAAAAGGAGGACTTTTGATGGAATAAAGAAGAATTTTGTACACTTAAGGAACAACCTCTTGTCCCTTATTTCCTTTTGATGCACTCGCGAAGTTCTTGTATGTATAGAAGATCGGATGTCATTTGTTGAAAACTATCTCTTTCTATAAGGTTTATTACTTTTTTGTATACTTCTTGTATATGAGTGATTTTTGCTTATTGTTAGTAAAATCTTATTACTTGATTGAAAAGAATTATAACCATGCTAAAAAGCCTATGTAATATGTTCTATATTAGAAAATGGATAATGACTTAGCCTGGTCCTAAATGGAAAGTTGAAAGCATGACATTTTGTAGGAGTAGAGGCAAGAAGTTAACGAGCACCTAAAGAATCCAATTGTGGGTTTCCCTTCTAGGTGCCTCAAGAGATTTTTGCCATGAGATTTTCTTTTTGGTTGCGGTAACTTTTCTCGATTTTCCCCTTTTTTGTAAATGCGCCAAAATATTTCATGGTAATAGTGGGTGGATCTCATGAGATCTATGCAGGCCGTCAGAATCACATGAAAGTCGAAGGACCATTTGACTCATTAAGGGGCATAGTATAGGGCGCCCTCGCTTGAAGAAGATTCTAGTTTGCCCTTTTTCCCTCCCTTCTTCGTAAAATTTTTTTAGTTGCACTAAGGTTGTATAGATGTATAGAGTACTTATTTAAGGAGTTTGATTTGATAGTGTTAGCATAAAATATCTTTGAAGAATTTATTATTAATAACTATTTTTATTTTTATTCTGCAAAAGGTCTTTAAGAACAACAACGAGAGAGAAGAGGGAATTTATTCGGGGTAATTCCGGTAATGTACTCCCTAATATCTCGAGAAAAATGGAATTTTGTTTCCGTAGTTTTTTCTCTTTGATGTTTCCTTTGCTGGTTCTCTCATCTGTGAGGTCAAATGTCACCAAAATCCTTACTCTTGCTTGTTGTCTCTGTGTTTTCTCGTATTGTCGACATGGAAGGAATAGTTTAGTGGTAGAGTCCTCCACCTCCAACCATGACATTGGAGGTTGGTCGAAAAATGGAGTAAAGTGTGAAAAAGATACTATTGCACTCCTGCTTAGGAGGTGGCTTTACCATATCAATTAAGAAAAATCCCCCCCTCATGTTCTGGAAGCTGGAGCCATCATTCCAAAATGGAGAAGGAAAAGTTGCTGCGTAAATGATATACAATGTTATCATGCACTTATTCTTTAAGCATTTTATATAGCCGTTTGGCAGTCATGTTCATTTTATATTTGTTTAGGCGTGGTATGCTGGCAGTTGTGAGATACTAGCCATGGTAGGGGGTTTAACATGCATTTGCTCTCTAACTATCTCTTCATAAGTTAGAAAGTAAATGTGCGAGTGAAGGGTATGAGTTTCTTTCCAAAGTTCCTTAAGAAGTGATCCTGTTTCCTGTATTACTTATTCTCGAATTGCTACAGATGTTCAGTCTTTTGTGGTTATACTTGTCATTCTGGTAACTTGTCCTTCTCAAGTCTTAGTTTAATACCTATTGAAGTAAACAATTTTCATATGCCTGCTCAATTTTTGTCATTTATAAATAGATCTTTGGCTTTAGTCATCTGGGTACTCACTTGTTGACTTTGAAATAGAGATATTTTGGAGTTTTTGCTCTGAAAAGTTTGTAGTTCTCAGATCAAATAAATATAATTTTACTCTCCAGCTGCTCTTACGCTATTGGGCGAGAAGACCACTCTTTTATCACCTGAAGTTGTTGTAGCATCAGGCATCCCCTGCTGCAGGTGGTTTCCTTTTGTCTGATCCTACTTTAACTTTTAATATTCTCTTGATTATATTCTGGAAGTAAAGTGGGGGTTTCCTGTGTGGCAATTCCTAATTTTGTTTAATATTGCTAACATTCTACTATATGTTCTCTTTTTTTCATAGATTGGTACAGAATCCTGGTGAATTTGTTGTCACTTTTCCGAGGGCCTACCATATAGGTTTCAGCCATGGTAATTGCTTCTGATCTTCTAAATTGAAATTGTTATTGTGATAGCTTCAACAATTTATGCTGAAATAGCTCTTGTGCTGATTTGATTGTAATCTCTCTTTAATGAGTTAACGAAATTCCTTTCTCCTCCCCTTGATGACTCCGATAACAACAACAACGCCTCAATTCCAAATAAGTTGGGGTAAGCTTTATGAAGCCTACTTCCTTTTTTAAAGCTCAATTCAATCGTTGTTATACCATAATAAAATAAAAGTGAAAATGAATATATATCTACACACAAACACACACGCACATATATCTAATAGATAAATAAAAATAATAGCAATAATAATAAAAATAGTAATATTTGAAGCTCTCAAGCAAGTCTAAAACCTATTCTCAACTAGTAGGTATCCCCTATATGATCTTTTTCTTTCTGTGTTACTTATCTTTAGCTAAGTTTGCATTGATTCCAAGAATTTGTAGGTCTTTCAAGACAACTTCCTTACATGTGATTTTAGGTCTAGCCCGCACTCTTTTAATACCTTCACTCAGCATAGTTTCACAGTTATGGACCGGTGCATATGAAGGTCAAAGCATGACATGACCAATCCATTTAAGGAGAGTATGTAGAAGACAATATACTAATACAAATGCTATCGAACAATTATACGCTAGATAGTAAGAACAATTGTACGCTAGATAGTAATAACATATGAAGGTCAAAGCATGACATGACCAATCCATTTAAGGAGAGTATGTAGAAGACAATATACTAATACAAATGCTATCGAACAATTATACGCTAGATAGTAATAACAATCTAAGAATAAAAGACAACATATAATACTAAAGCTATCAGACCGGGAGTACAGGGGGAAACGCTCGACTACCTACTAGCCTATTACTACCCCAATGCTCGACCTCCACGCCTTCTTATCAAGGGTCATGTCCTCAGTCAGCTCCAGTTGCACCATGTCCTGCCTAATCACCTCTTCCCACGACTTCTTTGGCCTACCTCTAACCCTCCTCATTCCCCCTAAGGCTAACCTCTCACACCTCCTGACCGAGGCTTTTATGCTTCTCCTCTTAACATGTCCGAACAATCTTAGCCTCGCCTCCCGCATCTTATCCTCCATGAGGCCACACCCACCTTATCCCGAATGACTTCATTTCTAATCTTATAAAACCTTGTAAACCCACACATCCATCTCAACATCCTCATCTTCGCTACTTTCATCTTCTGGACATGCGAGTTCGTTACTGGTCAACACTCTGCCCCATACAACATAGTCAGTCTAACCAATACTTTATAGAACTTATATTTAAGTTTTAGTGGTACATTCTTATCACACAACACAGTGGAAACTAGCCTCCAATTTGTCCACCCTGCTTCGATACGATGCGTAACATCCTCATCAATCTCTCCATCACCTTGTATTATTGACCTAAGGTACTTGAAACTACCTCTCCTGGGATAACCTGTGTATCAAGCCTCACATTCATGTCCGCTTCTTGGGTAACATTGCTGAACTTGCACTCCAAATTCTTTGTCTCAGTCCTGCTCAACTTGAAATCTTTAGACTCGAGAGTCTGTCTCCAAACCTCCAGTCTCTCATTAACACCACGTTGCGTCAATCAGAACTATATCATCTGCAAATAACATACGGCATGGCACCTCCCGTTGAATGTGTCTTGTTAATGCATCCATCGCCAAGGAAAATGAAAATCGACAAAGGGCTGATTCCTAATGCAACCCCATCTCAACCAGGAAGTGACCTGATCCTCCTCCAGCCAGGGGTGGCAATTTGAGTCCAAGCCCATTTGACCTGCCCAAGATTTAATGGGTTGGGTAAGAACTATTTCACTGATGAGCTAAGATGGGCAATGCCCAAGTTGACCCACTATTAAGCAGTCAGGCCAAGTTGACCTGTGACACAGCCCAACCATGACCAGTGACTACAACATCCCATGTGATGAGCAAATCCACAATTTGTATAACTTTTTTATTAAAAATTATACCACCCTTACTTTAAGGGAAAGCTTCATAACTAAATAATATTGAATAAAATACTCCCTCCGTTCTAGTTTATGTGAACCTATTTCCGTTCTGGTCTGTTCAAAAAAGAATGACCCCTTTCTAAATTTGGATTTGTATCCTTAGCGAGAAGCTTTTATAACCACACAAATACTGTGGACCCCTTTTTGAGTGGTTTAGGACCACAAAATCCAAGTCTTTATTTTTTCTTAAACTCCATGCTCAGTCAAACAGGTTCACATAAATTGGAACAGATGGAGTATAATATATTTGTAGAGGTAATTAATTATCTAAAACTGGATCTTTGACCAAAAATTACATTAGGTATTGCTCCAAGAATAGTAAAAATAGACTCCCAATAATTCCCTTCCTTTGGGAGTCTTTATTTTTTTAGGGCAAAAAAATAATGATTTCTTTCAAAAACTTCTACAAACCTCTAAAAATATTAGTATATAATGTATGTAATATTAATAATATATATATGTATATATATATAGTGTATAATATTCATATATAATATGTATTTTACGCGGATCATATGTATATTTATATATTATACTAAAAGTATATGTAGTATGTAATGTGTATTATAAGTTCATCATATTTTTATACATACATATATATTATAAGTATGTAATGCGTAAAGAACTTAGACATTTAGTATCTAGAGATTTAAATTTTTGAAAAAAAAAAAGAATAATAAGAAGATGAATCCTCAAAGAATTGAGAGATTGTTAGAATGGGAATTTTATTTTGAGAAGATACGATAATTTTATGAAAGAGAGAGAAGGTACCAAATTAATAACGTTAACATAATTAATGTAAGGATAGAAAGGATTTGCTTATTCGGCGAGGCAGTAGAATTTTTAAATTACCACATAATCGTTCAATTCTTCTAATGGTCAGGTTTATTTTGCAACAACTATATGTCTAACAACAACTTATCTATAAAAAATTTTCTTTTAGTTTTGGTCAGGTTTAGTTTGCAATCCATCTTTCTTTTTCTTTTTCTCGAGTTGCGTTTCATCGTTTCCTTTTGTCTTTTTCTATTTTTTATTTTACGTTTTGAATAGGTGATGTTGGTTATAAATAAAATATTTTATTCTGGAGATGATGAGTAAAATTTTATAATTGTTCAGACATAATTTAAGTAGTAGCAATACACTTTTGCTTTTCTTTCCTTTTGATTAACAGCTATTAGAAGTAAAACTTACATTCAAAAGCCGAAGAAAAATTTTGGACAAAAAATGGCAAAAAGAAATATAGTTATTATAAAATTTAATATTTGATGACTACTAGTACATAAAAGTACATAGTACATGCAAGTATTACATAATATATAGTATACATATTACACTTAAAGACTTATTTTGAAAAGATTGATTGAGAATATTTATGAGAGATATCTTAAAAAATAAGAAGAGAAGTTAGGTCAAGTTGGGCGGGTTGGGCTATAACCCATAGTTTAGCCCATCTTGATCCAACCCATCTTAGCCAAGGTAAATTTTGGGCTGGGTTGGTCATTGACCCATTTAATGAGAGCCCATTTTAACCCGCCCAAACAACGTATTTGCCACCCCTACCTCCAGCTGTCCTCACACGTGTCTTAGCTCCATGCCTCAATCATATATGTTCTTATCACCATAATGTACGCTACGGGCACACCTTTAGCCTCCAAATATCTCCATAGTACTTCTCTCGGGACTTTGTCATATGCTTTCTCTAGAATAATGAATGCAAGTTCTTCATTGTCCAATATTGCTCTACCAATCTTCTCATCAGATGGATTGCTTCTGTAGTCGAACGAAACCGAACTGGTTCTCTGAAATAGACACACTTCTCCTCACCCTCCCTTCTACCATCCTCTCCCAAACTTTCATATGGCGTAGCAGCATGATACTGCTATAGTTGTTGCAATTCTTGATATCACCCCTGTTCTTATACAACGGAACCATCGCACTCCACATCCATTCTTCAAGCATCTTTTTCGTTCTAATAATAACGTTAAACAACCTAAAGAGCCATTCCAATCCTGCCTTACCCGTACTCTTCCGGAATTCTACAAGGATTTCGTTTGGCCCGGTCGCGCTACCCCTGGTCATCCTTCGCATTACCCCATCGACCTTCCCTACTCTAATGCGCCTACAGTACCCAAAATCCCGATGGCTTCCGGAGTGCTCCAAATCACCCAACATAATGTTTCTATCCTCCCCTTCATTCAAATGTTTATGGAAGTATGACTGCCATTTCCACCTAATCTGTGCCTCATCCATCAAAACTCTACCCTTTTCGTCGTTTATACACCTCACTTGATTCAGGTCGCAAGCCATTTTTTCTCTCACTTTAGCCAGCTTGTACAACTTCTTATCCCTGCATTTCTCCCAAAGCTCTTCGGTCTTCATACAGACGTTCAAAAGCTGCGGTTTTAGCCGCAATAACCTCTAACTTCTCCTCCTTATTAGCCTCCTTGTACCACTCCCTATTGGCCCTCTTCTCCGCCCCATCTATGCTTTATGTTAGCTTAAGATATGTCGCCTTCTTGGCTTCCTTTTTTCCTTGGACCTCTTCATTCCACCCCCGTCCCCCTCTGCGGCCACCAGAGAAACCCTTCGAGACCCCTAACACCTTTCTCGCAACTTCTCTAATACAGATCGCTATCATAGTCAACATGCAAATCGCGTCCCCATTACTCCTCCAAGCCCCATAGCCAGTAGCTTCTTCCCCAACTCCTAAGCTTTGTCCTTAGTCAAGGCACCCCACCTGATCCTAGGTAGACCTTACACTACCCAGTTTTTCCTTGTCCACATGATCGCCAAATCCATATCACTAGCCTATGTTGCGTCATGAGATTCTCACTTGGAATGACCTTGCAATCCGTGCAAAAACCTCTATCACACCTCCTAAGTAGGATGTAATCAATTTGGGTTTTGGCCACCGTACTCTGGAAGGTGACTGGGTGCTCCTTTTTCTTTGGAAAACACGAGTTAGAAATCTCCAAATCAAAGGCTTTAGCATACTCTAAAGCCTTGCAATCCGTGCATAAACCTCTATCAGATCTCCTAAGTAGGATGTAATCAATTTGGGTTTTGGCCATCGTACTCTGGAAGGTGATCGGGTGCTCCCTTCTTTGGAAAACACGAGTTAGCAATCACCAAATCAAAATCTTTTGCACACTCCAACAACTAAGTTCCTCCTACGTTTCTCTCTCCAAAACCAAAGTTGCCATGTACCTTGTCATAACCCCCAGATGACGTCCCAATGTGGGCATTAATATCTCCTCCTATGATAAGCGTCTCGGTGTGCGGTGTTCCCCGCACCAACCCATTCAAGTCCTCCTGAAAACACCTTTTAACCTCCTCGTCCAAAACCCACTTGAGGTGCGTAAACACTAATAATGTTCAAAATAAGCCCTCCCATAACTATTTTAATAGTTATCAGCTTGTCGTTCACCTTCCTAATCTCTACCACTAGCTCGCTATGTTTCCTATCATCTAGATAACTATTAAGTAGTAGCAATAAACTTTTCCTTTTCTTTCCTTTTGACTAATAGCTATTAGAAGTAAAACTTACATTCAAAAGCTAAAGAAGAATTTTAGACAAAAAAGGGGATAAAGAAATTATAGTTATTATAAAATTTAATATTTGATGACCACTAGTGCATAAACGTACAGAGTACATGCAAGTATTACATAATATATAGTATACTTATTACATTTGAAGACTTAACAACAACAACAACAACAACAACCACCCAGTAAAATCCCACAAGTGGGGTCTGGGGAGGGTAGTGCGTACGTAGACCTTACCCCTACCCCAAGGGGGTAGAGAGGCTGTTTCCCAAGGGGGTAGAGAGGCTGTTTCCGAAAGACCCTCGGCTCAAGATAATAAAAAGACAAAAGAAGAGAGTATTAGATTCACCGCGGAAATCATATGGTCAAAGGAACATAGAAAGCAGGAAAAGAATAATAATAATAATAATAATTCAAAGCAAAAACGATGGTTTGTAAATGGATCCTGCATCGAAAATAGAAAATAGTAAAACTCGACATTGCCCCTAGCTATCTTAGACAAAAACCCACCGAACTAGTCCACTACCTCCTAGCCTACAACCGTAATACGCG
>MU687469.1:0-13584 GCA_026770625.1 Nicotiana glauca | reverse complement strand
ACTGTTCTGAATACAGACCATTTTTCAACTCTTAAGCTCTCATTTAAGGACTAAGTATCCCAAAACACTCCTAATCCTAGAACCGAACGTCCCGGCAAACCAAAATAGCAGAAATGAACTTAGGGAAATCAGTTAATGGGGGTTTAGGGCGTAAATTCCCAAAATAACCGATCGGGTCATTACAGCTGGGACCGCAGATGCAGTCATTTTTCCACAGAAGCGGGACCGCACCTGCGGTGGAGGAGTCGCAGAAGCGAAATGGGCCGGAGGCAGAGAGTTTGTTTTAAATTTGGGATTTGGCCATTTCTCTCTCATTTTTCTTGGCTTGTGGGCGATTCTTGGAGGATTCAAGAGAGGATTTTCGTCATCAATAAGAAGGTAATTTATCCCCCACCTATTATGAGTTAAATATATTGATTATGTATAGATTTTAGCATGTAAATGGGTAGAATATTGAGGGTTAGAGGAAGACCTACAAAATTAGTGTTCTTGAATTTTGACCAGGATTTTGAGTATGGAAGTAAGAGAAAATCATACATTTGAGTTCGTGAGTTCATGGGTAAACTTTATCTTCGAGAAATTTCGGATTTAGGGCATGTGGGCCCAAGGGCATTTTCATCAACTTTTGTTCGGGGTTATGAATTGTTACAAATTGGGTTGTAAAGTTTAATCGAGCTTATATTAATGGATTTGTATAATCATTGGCTAGTTTTGGAGCATTGTACGTTGGTGCAAGTCTTCGGAGGAATGAAGAATGTCGGTTATGGATCTTCGGAGCGAGGTGAGTCTCCTTTCTAACCTTGTAAGAGGAAATTATCCCCATAGGTGAAATAATTTATCATGTACTCCTATATGTGGGGGCTACGTACACACGAGGTGATGAGAGTCCGTGCGTAGCTACTATTATGCTATTGTTCGGGTAGTTAGGACCCATAAGCATGTTATACTTGGATTTTTTATGAACCCATTGATAGCTTGAATTGTTTAAATCACATTGGGTTAGTAAATGAATTTAAAAAGAGATTAAACATCAATTTTCCTGAATTGTTAAAAAGAGAAGTTGTCTTATTTGGATAATTATCCCCGATAAATTCTTAATTTGGCTACTTGAGCATGTATTTTATGTGTACCTGTGTCGCATGCATGATTCGCGAGTAGGGTATGTGTTTATTTATGGAACGGGCTGAACGCCTCGACAGATTAAATAGATGCATCTATTGGATCGGGCCGTCGCCTCGGTGTGATTTGCGCATGTTATTTGTCACTTGAGGATTTTTAAATGTGAAATTTACCCTTCGTGGCTTGATATAAATTGATAAGATAATAAAGAATAAACCTGGAAAGCCCTTGATTATTTGCGGAAGGTGTTTACCTGCTTTGTGGCTTCGCGGATTAAAACTACTATATGAGTCCATGATTTTACTCACACTTCTAGAATATTGTTAATTGACCTCTAGTGAGTATCGAAGTTGGCCATCTCGTCTCTACTTCTTTCAGATTAGGCGGGATGCTAATTGAGTACACGTTGATTACGTACTTATACTATACTTCTGTGCATTTTTGTTGCACATGTATATATACCTCTAGCTGCCTACTGGGCGTAGCAGAGCGGATGATTCTGGGACTAGGTGAGCTGCATTGTTCGAGGTGACCTGCAGCTAGCGTAGTTTCTTTCAGCATTTGTATATTTATTCCCTGTCCACTATATTTTGGACAGATGTTGTATTTTAGTTTCCTTATCAATAGATACTCATGCACTTGTGACACCGGGTTCTGGGATAGTTTTTGAAAGATGTATACTAATAGTTATTATTTAATTTGAAATGAAGTAAACAATCTTTTTAATTATTAAAAATGGAAGGAAAAATCCTAGATTTTTAAAGGTATTAAAAGAGGATTTAATTGATAATTTAGTTGGCTTGCCTGACAGAGGTGTTCGGCGCCACCACGACCCTTAGAGGATTTGGGGTCGTGACAATATGGTATCAAAGCACTAGGTTCCCGTCGGTCTCACGAGTCATGAGCAAGTCTAGTAGAGTCTCGCGGATCGGTACGGAGACGTCTGTACTTATCCTCGGGAGGCTACAGGGCTGTTAGGAGTACTTCCCTTCTTGATTTCCTTATCGTGCGGTTCGATTCCTTTGAGGCTTGTGCCTTTGATTCCTTCCCACTCGATCTTACGCGATGCGAGCGCTTGTTATAAATCGAAAATTGAAGGATTGTAATGGCACTACCAATGTGGTGTGGGATGATTTTCCCGGTATAGTTGATTGGAATATTATAGTCGCATTATGGAGGGATATTCTATTGTTTCAGCTTGGTAACATAACTTCTAAGAGCCTTGAGGCTAAGCACAGGTTGCCATAATGCTTATGAGTGATTATTCCGCAGTGTTGTTGTGATGGTAGGGTGTTTGCCCACATTTCGGGGCAGTGAATGAATTGAAGGGAGGTTTACTCAGTGTGTAATGAAAGGGATTCAGTATTTTATTCCCGGCAGGGGAAAGTCAATCGAACTATGGATGGTCAGATGTGGACTGGTGGGAGTAATGAAACGTGGTAATTGCAAGCGTGGTGGAGTTCTCCTCTATATGGGGGTGTTGTTATCCTAATTGTATGTATTAAGTTTATCGGTGTTATGATCTTCTACAACTCGCCCTTGGGGCAGGATATTGTGAAATAGTATCAGAGATACAACCATCAGGCATCGAGGGATGCAGTGGTCTAGGATTGAATCAATATTTCAAATGTTGACGGTTCAATAAAGATGACCATTGGAAGGGTTTAAGGGTTAGCAGCAATTGTGGATTCAAGTTCCAGGAAGATACATTTTTAGTAAGGAAACAACTGAGCAGCAAAAGATAAGGAAACATGTGGGAAGGGTTCGTCGAACAACTGGGATGTCGGCCGGTTCGTCGAACAATTGTACAGCGAGGAGGCAGTCCCACATGCTATACCCAAGACCTTCAAAATTCCACCATATTTGAAGGTATATGACATCACAACAGATCTCAAAGATCATATCATTCATTACGTCACAACAGTAGAAGGCAACGACCTCTCAAAAGAGCAGGTACAATCAATGTTGTTGGAGAAGTTCGGCAAAAACCTAACAGGAGGATCCTTAACATGGTACTTACAATTACTGGTACGTTTAATAACAACATTCGAGGAAATGGCCGACAAGTTCGTCACCGCCCACGCCGGGGCTAAGAAGGCGGAGGCCAGGGTGAATGATATATTCGCCGTCATACAATCGCTTGGCGAGGGACTCAGGGACTTCCTCGCCCGATTCAACAAAGTAAGAATGAGCTTGCCAAACGTATCAGAAGGGATGGTGGTGGAGGCTTTCCAAAACGGATTGAACAGGAATGGGTAAAGAGAGACCAGAAAGTTGTTAAGCAGACTCTTGAAATACCCTCCTACCACTTGGGAAGAAATTCGCAACGCCTATTTCACTAAGGTGGGAACAGACGAGGATGACCTCAACGGTCCAACCCAACGGCTAACGTCAGTCCAAGCAGAGTCGAGGAAAGACCGTAGTAATGACGGCCGACGAGATCATCCAGGTCCACGCCTCAGCCAGGACAGGCACCAACCATATGTTAGAATGGCCATCCCTTTGTCTCCTCGCCATACAGAAGAGTCGTCCAGGCCGCGTACTGGGACTCAGCGAAACAAAAGAGGTATGCCTCCACTCTTATCTACTCACAATTTTTGCGTTTCCCCTTCAGAAATAGCGTGCACACAAGAGAAGCTCGGCTCGAAGGTGAAGTGGCCATAAAAGATGAAGTCTGACCCAAGCACCAGAAAGTCAAACACCCTCTATGAGTTTCATCGGGAGAGGGGTCACAAGACCGATGACCGTATAGCCCTACGACAAGAAGTGGAGAACATGCTTCACCAAGGATACCTAAGGGAGATGATGAGTGACCGAGGAAGTGCCAACTTCAGCCACAAACGAAACAACACCAGGGCCCTCCAAAGCCACCCTCCCCCTCCCATACCATCCAAATGATCATCGGTGGAGGCGACGATGCAAAAATCAATCACGTAAAGTTCACCACCACACATAAGCTGAAGCGATTGATCATCCATGAACGGTATGATGACCTCGAAGACTGAAGCGATCGATCATCCATGAACGATATGATGACCTTAAAGACAGTATCATCTTCGATAAGTCAGACACCCACGGTTTGACCTTTCCTCACTTTGATGCTCTTGTCATGACTTTACGTATTTCAGATACTGATGTAAAAAGAATAATGGAAGACTACGGGAGCGGTGCGTGCATTATTCACCCTCGAGTTCTCACACAAATGAGACTCGAGGATAAGATAGTACCATACTGCATAATGCTAACAGGTTTTTACAATGCAGTTGAGCATACCTTAGGAGAGATAACGCTACCCGTTTTGGCCGGAATCATCACCATAGAAACTGTGAGCACGTGATTTTTGCCTTATATGAGTATTACTCCCAAAAATTCAAAAAATAAAAATTATGTCGTGTGTGATTTTTTGTGGATTTTTGTGTTGTTTTTCTTTATTGTTTGTATTTGTCTGTGCGTGTTTATTTGTTAAATTAATATAAAAATAATAAATACAAAATATGTTGCATTTAAATTTAGGATTTATTAGGAGCAATTAAGTTTGTCTTACAAAATGAAAAAATCACAAAAAATATGTACTTTGCATTTTTGGCATTTAAGGTCTAATGGTATGATTTATTTTTAATTGATATTTAATTGTGTGTTAATTGTTAGTAGAAGTTAATTAGTATTTTATAAGTTAATTTGATTTTGTGATGTAATTTAGAGTTTTGGTTTTTAATAAATTAGGAATTAAAAGAAAAGAAAACAAAAGAAAACAAATGAATTTAAAGAAAAAAATCGGACTGGGCCAATTTTGAATTAGAAAAACAGGCCCAAACTCTCCCACCCGGTCCAGTCCGTCTCCATGGCCAGCTAAACGACGCCGTTCAGACGTCTCAAATCTAAACCGTTGATCTCACTTGATCAAACGGTCCAAATCAACCCCAGCATCAACCAAACGACGCCGTTTGAAGCATTCACATCCAAGCCGTTGATCTTCATTTGATCCAACGGTTACAACATCGCCTTCCACAACCCGATCCAACTTGTTCCCAAACCAACCCAACCCTCACTTAAAGAAACGATGTCGTTTCTATTAAGTGTTTGATCCAGTCCGTTGATTTTAATTAATCCAACGGTCCACAAAAACGGATCAAATTCAATATACCAAACACCCCCCAAACCTGAGACCCCAACCTCCTTTCCCTCATCTTTCAGACCTTCCCTAGTAACGCCACCATCGACCACCACATCCCGCCCACCGGAAATTGCCTCACGGCGGTTCCGGTTGCCCAAACCGTCCAAAAATTATACCCTAGGCTCATCATGAACTCCCCGTCCCAACCCTCATAATGGCTCACCTTGAATCCCTATAGACCGTCTCAAATCTTCAATCGAAGAATCAAGCGAAACCCTAGCCGCCTTTGCTTACCATCAAACTCACACCCCTAGACCCCTAGACCTTCCTCACCACTAAGACTCTTTTAGTTTTCGTCAAATCAAACCCAGATTCGTCGAATATCAATTTTGACTACATGAACCCTAGCGCCGCCACAAAAATCCTTGGTGGCGGCGCCAACCCTAAACAGTCCCAAACTTACACCCTGTGACCCCCATGACTTCCTCCTCCTTGATCACTAGCCAACTTCCTTCGAATGCTGCTGAAGAATCTCGAATCAAAGTTTTCGAGTGATGGTCTGAAACCAGCCCAGAGACTGAGGTCAAAATAGACCTTAGTTGAGTGCTCTCGTTCGAGAACACTCGACTAGGGTCCATATTGGCCCCAAGTCCAAAAGAGTTGAAGGCTTCGAATCCAGTCCTCGTTTAAATTGGTAGGTTTCCGTTTTGTTTCCCTTTTCTATTAGTTTTCATTCAGTAAATTCACATTCTACTCCTTTCTTGTGATGAGTCTTGAATCTTTTTTTTTTTTACTTTGGTTGCTTGGTCTGTTTTGAATTATTCAGTATTAACAATGCTTTGTATAAACGGGGACTACTACTGTAATTATTTGGTCCAAATGGTTTCATTTTCATGGGTCGTTTGGTTCCTTGCTCGTCCATGTTCGTTTGAGTTAATTGTAATTGGTCCCCAATATAGTTAGTTATTCCCTGCATCTGTGTGAATCAGTGTGACTTTAGTAGTTCGATACATGATGCCTTGAATCATTAAGTTTTCTTTGGATACCATTTGGAACTAATCTGAGTGCAAGTTCTAATTGATTTGGCTGAATTGAATCTCAATGTTGCCCTGTATTGATTTCAGTTTCGATATGTTTTTTAGGAGTCAGTTCATATGGCTAAGTAATTGAGTTTGATTAGTTGAATTGGTATAGCTGATGGGCAGTGAGTGCACTAGTTTCAGGGGGTAAATTGGGAATAAAATTTGAATAATGATTTAATCTTTCTGTCCACTAACTACCATTTAAATTAAACTAATAACTTAGTGGGGAACACATAATAGTAGCATGGGAAGCTCAAGAGGAAATAATTAATAAGTAACCCACCCATAACTTTGCATTAAAAAATGAATTAGACATTCGACAGTGGGCTGCAAAGGAATATTATGGGTAAAAATGGTTTCCTAATGGCTTAAGTTTTAAACAGGCTGGAAAGAGGGCTTTAGTTTGGATATAAATAGAGGGGGGTGCTGGAGTGCCAAAAAAAGGGTTTTTTTTAGACAATATTTTTTGAGAGTTAGGGGAGCTTGAGAAAAAATTCACAGAGAGATAGAAAGCTGTTAAGACATTCAGTTTTTCTTTACTGTTTCATCAAAATCCTTCACTAATCCGTGAGGTTCTCAATTCACTGAAACAATTATTGATTCATTGAGGGTTAGAAGTGGTAGAACTTTCATTTCCTTCTTGAGAACCTGGTTTGAATTCTGCAATAAAGTTACTGTTCCATTGGTTTGAGTTGTTTTCATTGGGTATTTGGTAGAATCTGGAACTGTTCATTACTGCTGTTGAGATCCATTGCTTCTGGTTTATTGATGCTGTTATTGACCTCTTATTCCTTTTGCTCCCTTCTTGATTTCTAGGTACATGTTCTGAATTTCAGTATCCTATAAAACATCAGCTGATAATGAAATAAGATGGAAGTTTTGATTATTTCCAGATCCTTGTTTAGCCTTGTATTGACTGAACTGTGCACATTCAAAAGTAGTTGGATAGATATTAATAACATATGAAGTGTTGATGTAGTTTAAAGTTTACTTACATGAATAATAGACATATGGCCTGTATAATAAGGACTGCCAGTTAACTTGGACTGTTTATGATTACCAATCTGTATTGATTTGTTAATTAGCCCAGGGTAGACATATTCAATAGTTAATTGAATTGTTAATAACACTAACTAGAAATTTATTCCAGGATCTGGTGTGTAGTCCCTTGATCTGGTGTATAGGTTAGTTGTAATTAAAATTAGACTGTACTGGACTGTCTTACTACTTTTGGACTGTTCTGAATTTCAATATGATAGAGTATGATACTTGGAGATAGCAGATTCAATGGATTTGTATGTAATGTTAGACAAACTGTATAACTGAATTGAATGACTGAACTATACGAGTTTCCTCGGCTAATAATTTTGTCTAGTACCAGCTTGAGCAAAACTTAGCTTGGTCTCGTGCATTAGTTTAATTGTAGGTCGAAAACTGTTATGAAATATGAAACTGGAAATCAGCAAGAATATCAGTTATAGTGTGTTTGGATCCGTTAATCCAGCTGTGGGATTAAAACTCGAAGTTCAGCGTGTTAGTTCACTAAAAATGAGAAAAGGACGTGTCGATAAAACAGAGTCCAGAACTTGACTTTAAGTATTTCAACTTTGCTTCTAAAATTCGAGTGGTGCATATGTTTTCCTGAATGGTGTTGAACATTGAATTGGTAAAAATGCATGTGTTAACAAATGATTAATATTGTGATTTTAAATTCAATCCTTGATTCATAACTAGCTTGTGTCAATTTGACTGTGTTTCTGGACAATTGTAAATTCAAAGGAGGTCTGGGCTTTTTAAAAGTCCAAACGTGTTTGCCTCCATCCAAATCGTATTTGGGCTTGGCTCCATGTGAGGCCCAGTACGAAACAACCTTTTCTTAAAAGCTGACGCTCTTGCCTCAAGCTTGGGCTGCATTCCTGGGTCCTAATGCCTGGGCCAATTACATTTCTGACGAACAATCCGGACTGGGCCCGCATGAGGCATAAAGTTGGTCGGCCTCTCTTGAAATAAAAATGCTGGTTATTTCTATTGGGTCGGATTTAAGAGCAGACACATTAAAAGCTCTTATTCGTTTAAATTGTGGATTTAATTTTGATACCTACTTTAGGCCTGTTAGCTAAGATCCTATTAGAAGCAGTACATAATAGAAAACCGTAGTTTGTTTTGGGTTAGCCTTTAAATCATAAAATGAGATGAGCCTCGCCAAACAAAAATGCATAAATTGCGGGGCCCTCGTAAATGTATATATTAAAAATACTTATACTTCAGGATGGGCCGTTTAGCGAATTGCACAGCTTTCCCCAAAATAATAACGCGCTAGTCACTTTAGGCGCGCTTTTAATAATTTATCCTCTTAAACTCGGGTGCACATTTATGTGACCCAAATCTAAATCTCAACGGAGTCGAAATGTGTCAACAACCACGGGTGCATTGGTTGCGACGTGGTTTGAGATACGTTTTCACAACGTTGCAATTCTATTAAAAATAATAATGAAAGCGGTTTAATGTTTGTAAAACCACATTAGTTATAACATGTATTAAAATCAGATATTTAGCCATTATAACAATTTAAGAGACCGTGCTAGAACCACGGGATTCGGGGGTGCCTAACACCTTCCCTCGGGTCAATAAAATTCCTTACTTAGAATTTCTGATTCGCAGACTTCATTTGGAAAGTCGAATATTTTCCTCGAATTGGGATTCAAGATAAACCGGTGACTTGGGACACCAAAAGCCAAACCTTTCCCAAGTGGCGACTCTGAAATAAATAAATAATCCCATTTCGAATAATGTCACTTAAACTGGAAAAAACTCCCTTATGCATTTTATCCCCCAGGGTAGGTGCGTGTAAAAAGGAGGTGTGATAGCTCTGGCGACTCTGCTGGGGATAAAGAACCCAGAACTTTGTTCAGGGTTCAGAATTCGGGCTTAGATAAATTGTTGTATTTGGTTATATATGATTTTCCTACATGTTTTGTGTTTAATGTGCTTAAATGCTTACCGCTTTGATATTATCTGAATTGTATATAAACTGTGCCGAAACCCTTCTCTTCTTACCGCCGGGGATGTGCTTACTGGTCGAGACTCCCTATTCTGTTAGTGTCGTACCATAAAATAAGAAAGAGGCCGGGCAAGTTACTAAGCCGGATGGCCTTTTGGTTCCCGGTACGTTGCCCCCTCCTCGATTCGAGTTGTCCGCTCGGGTACACAGTCTAGAACACATACCCAGGTTTGAACTTAGAATAACTTGACTTCATGCCGGATCCCTAGTAGGAGCGCTTATTTGCATCATGTTGCATTTGACTTAGGGGACTCAACACAGGGGCTGGGTCCGTCTAGGACAGGTAGCCGGATATGAAAAGACCACCATGATGCATTTTGCGTGTTGCATTTATTTGTCTCGGGCCCGCATGCTGACCGACTTTTGAACTTCGAGAATTTTGTGAAATTGAGAAAAAGAGAGAAATAGCAGTGTAAAGAATTAATTAGTTTTAGAAAAATCGATGCCCAAATGTTGTCGAAACTCTGCCGAAATTTCGAAAAATAAAAAAATGGAAATGTTTTGTTTTTTTTTGGTTTGTTTTACTAAAAGCAAAGGAAAAATATATATAAAAAAAGAGTCTTTATTTTTGGAAGTTGTTCGCAAAAAAAAAAAAGAAAAAAAAAGAGTCGTTATTTGGTCTTGTTTTCAAAAAGATAGAAAAGGAAAATGGTTTGTCTCGCCATGAAAAATAAAAATGAAAAAAGAGTATTGCCTTTGAAAGTAGTTTTGTTATTTGCTTTTGAAATGCCAAAAAATAAAAATTAAAAGAGTCTTGTTTTAAAATAGTTCGTTAATTATGCAGAACTACGCTGGTTTGATTCTCACCGGATGTGAGATACATAGGCAACCCTAATCGGGTCCAACCTCCCCTTTTGCAAAAAATAGCCAAAAAATGTCAAATTTTAATTTTTTGTTATAAATAAGTCGGGTGATGCCGTCCTTGTCAAAAATAGCCGAATGTTCCCGAAAAGGACGCCGGAAGGCTGACTTTGCATGAAACGGCCACCTTTGGTCATTTTTTTTGATTTCCGGTTGATTGACCCACACAGCCTCAAAATCTTCGTCCCCGAGGCGCTGAAAGGCCGTGTTTGCAATATCAGGTTTTATTTATAAAAAAAATCATAAATAAGTCGGGTGACGTTGTTTTGTCGAAACTAGCCGAATATTCCCAAACGGGACGCCGGAAGGCTAACTTTGCATAAACAGCCACTTTCGTCCATGTTTTGATTTTTGACCCTCATAGCCTTAAAATCTTCGTCCCCGAGGCGCTAAAAGGCCGTGTTTGCAATACCAGGTCTTTTATTTTAATTCGAAAAACAAGAAAAGACTCGTAAATAAGTCGAGTATGGCCATTTTGACATAAATAACCACATGTTCCCGAAAGGGACGCCGGAAGGCTGACTTTGCAAAAATAGCCATTTTCGGTCAATTTTTGATTTTCGACCGGCTAACTCACATAGCCTTAAAATCTTTCAGAGTGCTGAAAGGCCATGTTTGAAAATCGAGTCTTTCATGTTTAAATTTGAAAAAAAAAAAATCTTTTCTTTCGCTTAATCACCTTAAAATGTGCACGATGAGCACGATGCAAAATGTACCTTTTTCAATAATGACCAAAATCCCTTTCGAGTTGCGATTATGGTGGAATGACTTAGGCAAGGAAGGGCAAGATGAAGTGAAAAAGTATCTGAAAGATCTTACGGGTTTATTAGACATCCAGCCTCGGGGAGATACTATCAGAGCACTGGTCACCTTTTGGGATTCGACACATAATGTATTTCATTTCTCAGACTTTGAGCTCACCCCAACATTGGAGGAAATAACCGGGTACATCGGAAATGATGAAGCCCCGTTAAGGTTCAAATACTTGGTTGCTCCCAGGGTCGTCACTGCGCAGCGTTTCTTAGATTCATTGAAGATACCCCGGACAGTTCACAATCCAGATCTCGCAAAGGGTTTCTGCAGTCTGAGCTTCATATACGATAGATACGACCACGTGGGCGGGTTCAATAAGCCAGACATCAAGCTATGCAGTAGAAATAACCGTCAGAAGTGGGATAAACACAGGCGGGTGGCTTTTATGATAGCTTTTTTGGGCCTTGTAGTGTTCCCAATGAAAGACGGGAATATTGATATGAAAGTAGCTGGGGTCGTCAGTACCTTGCTCACCCAAGATAAAAGCACTCTTGCGCCTATGATTGTGGCTGACATCTTCTGGGCTCTCACTGTTTGCAAAGCCGGGGGCAACTTTTTCGAGGGTTGTAACTTGTTGTTACAAATGTGGATGACTGAGCATTTATGCCACCGCTCCCAGCTCTTGAGTTATGGTTCACCTGAGAAAACTTGTACAGGAGAGTTTTACACAAGAATCAAAGGGGCTAGTCTACCTGAGGGAGTCACATCGTGGACGTCATTATTCCGGACTCTCACTGCCAGCCAAGTCCAGTGGACGCTCGGATGGTTGCCTATTGAGGAGATCATATATATGCCAGCAGCCAGGCCCCACTTTCTGTTGATGGGACTTAAAAGCATCCAGCCCTATGCACCATATCGGGTTTTGAGGCAACTCGAGAGGTATCAAGTAGTGCCGAAAGATGAAGATCTGAGTACCCAAGTGGTTGAAATTAGTCCTGACGGTCGGTTCCCCGAAGAAGAAGTTCGCTAGATCTGGAGCGAGTGTCAACATTTGGC
Source organism: Nicotiana glauca (assembly GCA_026770625.1). NCBI lineage: Eukaryota > Viridiplantae > Streptophyta > Magnoliopsida > Solanales > Solanaceae > Nicotiana > Nicotiana glauca. The sequence continues at coordinate 1,538 of MU687469.1, read as the reverse complement.
GGCAAACACTTGTGTATTAGATAGGGCTAAAGGGGAAGTTTCCCCCGGGTATCCCGCTTGGTTCAGAGGTGACGTATCATACAGGAGACCGGCTAAAATACCTCATCTCAAAGATTTTGTCGAGTCATCACAAGAACAATGGGATTGGTTAGCAAAGGAAGAAGGTTACCGGGTTGAAATTGGGAAGCTGGAACAACAAGTTGAAACTCTAAAATTCGAAAACAGTGTGCAAATTGCTGCGGATCAGGGTGAAAAGAACAGATTGACCCGAGAAAACGAGGAGTTTAGGGCCCAAATCCAGCATTTGAGAATAGCCGCTGATAAACAACCGAGGAGTCGATCAGATGAGCGATTGATAAAAGGGCTAGAAAATGAAGTCAGAGAATATCGGGATGAGTTGGAAAAGTCTGAGAATGTCATGGCAGAGCTCAAAACACAGTGGGCCACAAGAGCAGACGAGCGTCGCCAGTACTTGAATCAATTGAAATGGGACCACGAGAAAATTATTGCCAATCTGAAGAGAAACGTGGCTACCCTCGAGGGTAAAGCGGTTAAGCAGGCTAGAGATTTTGAGATTGAAAGTGGACATTGTTACAACCTGTTGGCCCAAATGGAGATAGAAGTGCAGCAGCTGCAGAATCAGCACCTACAGGATTCTCAGGCGTTAAAAACATGCAGTAATAAGATAAAGCGTCTACTTATAGAAAAGAAGCAAACAAGAGATAGGATTAGAGCCATTGCTCACGCCATTTTCAGGAGATGTCGGGCTTGTGAAGACATGACCCGTACTACTTTTGTCTCAGCAGTGATGATCTATGTGAAGCGGACCATGAATGAATTAGATCAACTTGAAAGGTATTTGGAACGTAGGCCCGCGGTAAGGCCGAACGATGCACCGCGGGCACCCATATTTGAAGCTTTAGAGTATGCATAGTTCGTGTCTGTATTTTTCTGTTTTGGGTCTATTGTCTATTCGTCCATTGTCTTTGCGCGTCAAAATATGTCTGTAGTGTTGGAGTTTGTATTTGGTCTTAGCTTGCGCCTGTTATTTTCTTTATGCAAAAGTGTTTTAGTTTGTAATAATTTATTTTAGTAATGAAAAATTGAAAATTACAAAAAAAACATTTCTTTATTTTTCTTGCATTTGTTTGTCACGAACTACGCTGGTCTGATTCATGCGAGGCCGTGATACGTAGGCAATCTTCATCAGATTCGACCATAACCTTAAATAAGAGAAAAGGGTTTGTAAAGTAAAATAAAAGGGGAGAGTAAAGAGAAGCCGGAATGATGCATGCAACCAATGCAAAACATGTAGAAACCCACTTAACTGTATAGGTGCATCACACCCCAACGTGAGATTACCTATCTGTTATTTGTTTTAAACTAATCATTTGCTTGCTGCGCACCAGGTTTTATAGAAAGGTGGTTGGTTTTGTGGTAGTCTGGCCTCAAATTCATACTTCACGAGGTCGAAAGGAAGTGTTCAACCACCCGTCACAAAGTCGAAAGGAAGTGTTCACACTTACTTCACAAGGTCG
>MU687468.1:187640-201828 GCA_026770625.1 Nicotiana glauca | reverse complement strand
GAGAAGCACAAGAACTTTCAGCAATTTCTTCAATTCTATGTGATGTTATCGGTATAAGCTCCATGTTTACTTCATTTTCATTGTTATTTATCATTGTAGAAGTTGAAGAAAAGTTTTGTTGGATTTTGTGGTGGTTGTCAATTTGCATTATTAGTTGTCCTTCTTCTTCTTGGTCATTGACAAACTGGTATGAATTTATTGACGGAGGGGCTAATTATTGCAGCACTATGTATTCTGAAGGAGCTGTAATGTTAGAAGGTTGTTGCCCTTTGTCTACTTCCATTATTGGGTATCGTACTTCATATTCATACTCAGCAAAAGGCTGCGAATCTATTGCATATGCAAGAGATTGGTTGAATGCTGCTGATTCTGAAAGCTGTATTTTTTCAATGACAAAATGGAAATTCTTGTAGACCGAATCAGTTGTAAGCAAATTGTATACAGGTAGTGAGTTCTTCATCTGAAGTAACAAGCATTCCTTTGCTTGTATTTAGTTTGATATCAAACCACACTTTTAATGAATATCTGGTTGAATCAATATTTGTAATTTCACTAATTTTCTTCAGGAAAGTAGTGAATGATATGTCCTTAGTAAGTAAAATAAGTTTTATATCATGATCCAAGTATTTGAAATCAGGAGTCCATCTCCTATCGAATGTAATAACAACGCAAATCGAACTCATCCTGCAGATTCATGTTTAGTGGCAACTGTTAGGAAAGTGTACAGAAGAATTTTTATGTTGTATGTGCTTAAGTTTTTACAAAAAAACTAAATCACTTGGGCATATTCTGCTGAAGTTTTTTTGGAAAAAGATGTATCACATAATTAATCAATTCTGCAAAGAAAACTTCAGCTTATAACTGCTAAAGTTTTTAGATATAACCTTAATAACTTCGGCCGATCAGCTGAAGTTTTTTTATCATGATGATTCATTATTGCAGGGGAAAAATATTCAGTAGATAAGTGCTGAAGATTTTACAAATGAACTAAAAAACTTCAGGACATTAATCCGAAGTTTTTTACAGAAAACGATAGCATGTTTCAGCATTAATTGAATAGTATACAATATTAACCTACACAATTACAGTAGTAATTATATTTAGTTTTAGGGGTATGTGTTAGTGTAATAAATACATTCATATCATATTCAACCAGTGTAGGCGGAAAACTTCAGCCTCCTGCTTAAGTTTTTAAGTAATAACAAAAAAACTTTAGCTGGTTGGCCGAAGTTTTTTTACTGCATTATGATTTTTTAATTTAGCCAGTGTAGGTGCAAAACTTCAGCCTCCTGCTTAAGATTTTGAGTAATAAGAAAAAAACTTCAGCTGGTTGGCCGAAGTTTTTTTAGTGCATTATGATTTTTTTAATTTAGACAGTGTATGTGCAAAACTTCAGCCTCCTGCTTAAGTTTTTAATTAATAACAAAAAAACTTCAGCTAGTTGGCCGAAGTTTTTTTAGTGCAATATGATTTTTTTAATTTAGCCATTGTATGTGGAAAACTTCTGCCGTCTGCTGAAGTTTTTGAGTAATAACAAAAAAACTTCAGCTGGTTGGCCGAAGTTTTTTTGGTGCATTATGATTTTTTAATTTAGACAGGGTATGTGCAAAAATTCAGCCTCCTTCTTAATTTTTTAAGTAAAAAAAAAAACTTCAGCTGGTTGGCCGAAGTTTTTTTAGTGCAATATGATTTTTTTAATTTAGCCGTTATATGTGGAAAACTTCTGCCGCCTGCTAAAGTTTTTGAGTAATAATAAAAAAACTTCAGCTGGTTGGCCGAAGTTTTTTTTAGTGCATTATGATTTTTTTAATTTCGACAGTGTATGTGCAAAACTTCAGCCTGCTGCTTAAGTTTTTAAGTAATAAAAAAAAATTTCAGCTGGTTGGCCGAAGTTTTTTTACTGCATTATGATTTTTTTAATTTAGATAGTGTATGTGCAAAACTTCAGCCTCCTGCTTAAGTTTTTAAGTAATAACAAAAAAACTTCAGCTCGTTGACCGAAATTTTTTTAGTGCAATATGATTTTTTTAATTTAGCCATTGTATGTGGAAAACTTCTGCCGCCTGCTGAAGTTTTTGAGTAATAACAAAAAAAACTTCAGCTGGTTGGCCGAAGTTTTTTTAGTGCATTATGATTTTTTTAATTTAGACAGTGTATGTGCAAAACTTCAGCCTCCTGCTTAAGTTTTTAAGTAATAACAAAAAAACTTCAGCTGGTTGGCTGAAGTTCTAGTAACATATCACACATTAAAGTACAATTCAGTGAATTAATCCGAAATCGTTTTGAATTCTGGAGATGAATTTGAATTTGAATATGGAATTTAAATTAATTTAGTGAAATTCGTGAAACAACTCCAATCAATTAATCATAAAACATATAATTCAAAATCTATTTTGAATACTGGAGATGAATTTGAATACTTACAATGTATTTGAATTTGAATTTGAATATGGAATTTGAATACTTACGAGACGCGATCTCAGGAGGAACTGACTAATGGAGGAGATACGGAAGAGATCTGTAATTTGAATATGTGAATACGGAGGAGAGATGCATTTTTATATATTTTGGAAGGGGTATAATGGTCATATTAACACGGATTTTCTATTAAGTGGTTACGAAATCAATAATTTTTAAAAATAGGGTATAGGTTAAAAGGTGGCATAAAAATTGCGTACCGCTGCAATTCTGTAGATTTACATTCAAATATTATTTTATCATTATCAATTGATATCATTTTGTACAAAGTTCTCATTAAATTGCAATTTTAGTTGGAATACTTCATAAAATTCGGGAAAAAATAATTTAAGAATAAAATATAGTTTCAATTCTCCCTTTTTATTATAAAATATAAAAAAATTGTTCAAATTGTATAATAAGTATCCCCTCTCTAAAATATGAGTTGAGAATATCTGAAGTAAAAATTAAGACAATTAATTTGTAAAATTGTTTTCTTTTAAAAACGTTATATAATAGGAAGTATGAGAAGTATCGTCATACAAGATTATACTTCTCCCTCTATGATCGAAGTTAGTTGAGTACATACTCTATTCAATAAGAATTCAACATTATATAAATTTTAAAATACATAAATATACAATTAATTACTTTTAAAATAGTCTCAACAAATACTACTATTGTGATGAAGTTGCATTATACCCTAAATAGTATTAGTACGTATCAAATGAAACTAGAAAAAATTGCATTATTTCAATTTACGGTCAATTTGATTAATTTTTAGAGTGATCGAGATATTAATTTATTTATAATATTATGCCATTCAACTAGAACAAAATATAATTTTTCTTGTTAAATTCTTAATAATTAAAAATCACGATTATTATTTCAAAGAACCAAAAAAATACCTTTTCGTCAACTATTTGGGAATAATATTAATATCTTTTATTGTTTAAATTTTGATTAGTACAAAAAGAAAAAACTAATAGATCAACACATTAAAAATACTAAAAGATAAAACTATATATCATTCAATTTAAAAAAATAAAAAAAACACATGACGACTTATTTTTCAACTGAGTTTTTAATTACTATTTAATAATAATTAATTTAAGGATTAGTGGTGCAAATTTTTTTTTAAAATAAAAAGGCCCTATGTAGAAATAATTTAAATACTAATTGAATTATTATCTAATCACTGTATAATAAAGTATTAAACTCGACAAGTGTTTCAAAGTAATTGGTATAGTAATATGATTTCAGAAAAATTAAAATGCATATAATGCAAAAGATAACTAACAATACATGTAATCGTGGTTTATACGTTATTACGCAAAAGTCTATTCTCTTTCTTCTTTCCCTAAAGGTTCTAAGTGTGTAATGAACAATGGACCAAGAAATATTAAAAGGATGAAAACAAGAAGAAAAAGAAAAAAAACAACAATTGGGTTCGTGCATCGCACAGGTACATCATCTAGTATATTTATATATTAAGTTTAAAAATGATAAAGCATTAAAAATTTTCCGGGACCTTGGTATTATAAAATAGTTACAAGCCGACAAGTAATTAAATTTAGAATCCTAATTCCCAAATCTATTATGCTACTCCTACTGAAACTAAATTATTTTCAGCATATTCGCTAGCAAAACACAAGGTATTGCAGCGATTATGAGTAGAAAACTACAATGTATTGAATATGTTTCTTTTGTATGATTTAGATTTATCCTTTTTAATATTTAATCTTCTATAGACTTTATTCTTGAGACCCAGCTTGGTTAATATCTTTCCACTCGTGTGATTTATATTTTTTTGTATTTGCTTAACTTTTACGTTGATGTAAAATAGTTGATGGATCTATATTCTAGTCATCTTTTGTATTTTCTTAATTTCTCACCTTTTAAACTGTAAAAATATCTAGAGAGTTTTGCTAAGTCCTATAAAAGTGCGTATGTTATTGCATTCTACTTCTAATAGTGATTTTTACATGATATTAAAAAAAATTACCGAATATTTACCAAACCGTAACGATACCGAAGAGAAACCGACATGATTGGGACGGTTTCGAAAAGTTCAATTTTGGTTATATATAATAGAATAATCAAAAAATTAGTATGGTACAAATTTTATAAAATAATCGGCCGAACCGAACCATTAACACCCCTAGCTTTTGGCTTGTTTTGATTATTTTGGCTTAAAACTATTTTTAAAGTTACCAAACACTCAAACAAGTTAAAAAATATTTTTAAGTTAGTTTGACCACTTTTTAAGCCGGTCCATTCCAAACACCCTCTTAAAATCGAACTACTGTGAAGCAAAAAAAATAAATAAATAAATAAAATAAAACAGGCCTAAAACTGCTTTTTTATTTTGATACGAGGAAACACTGAAAAAAAGAAATAAATATAGTGAATGCGGCCAAGTTAAAAATATTTTTAATAAATCAAGTATGGTATATTCCTACAAGCGAACAGAAAGCCCGTCTAGCTCAGTTGGTAGAGCGCAAGGCTCTTAACCTTGTGGTCGTGGGTTCGAGCCCCACGGTGGGCGACTGTTTTTTTAAGCTCTTTTTCTTCTTTTTCTTTTGACTGTTGGAAAATTGGATGCTAAAAAGCACTACAGGAAAAAGAAAAATCACTCTAAACTCTCAGCTATTTTGGTTTAATATTTATACTTCTAAATTAAAAAAATTGTTTTTCTTCTTTTTTTTTTTTATTTGCTTTCTTGAACTTATAGCTTGGATCCTTGAAGTTACACATAATGCTCAATTTTCTTCCCTTTTTTTCTTGAATGGATTAAGAGAAGTAGGAATTAATGCCCACCAATCACCGTTAAAAAAAAACGCCAATGAGGAAATAGAGGAGCTAAAACGAAAACAAAAGGAGGAAAAATGCACTAGTGTAACTAAGATAATCAAAATAAGGAAACTCTGAGGACTTAAACATTATTATTCATCACTTTGAATAAATTTTAGTAATTTTTAATGCACGACCAATAGTTATTTAAAAGCTAATTGTATAAAAAATGATATTGAAAGAGGGGTCCATGAAGTACAATATGATATATTGCCGAATTTCAAGTTAAAAATATGTTTCGTTACTGAAAGATTATCAAAATATCGACTTGGCTTTGCCTTCCTTTTTTTTTTTTCCTTTTCATCCTGCTAGCCTCAAAATATATTTGATATTGTATTGATACAGTAAAGTAATTTGATGAAGCATGAAATTGAAGCTTTAAGTTCTCCACATTTTTCGTATAATTTCAGTCTGTTGTTTTTTATTTGCCATATTTATTTTATGAGTTTGACGCTTTTTATTTTACTTTTTGCCCTTTTTTTGGTAGTTGGTTGCTAGTTCCTCGGCAAATAATTGTTTATTTAGCCTTCAATTAAGTACAAACATTATCTTTGGCATTCGTTAAATTGTCTTCCAAAAGGTGATATTTGAGACGTGACGTCATGATCTCATCAATTACTCCAAAGATTAGGAGGAGTGTTCATAAAAACCCGAAAAATTGAACCAAACCGAAAATCAAATCAAACCGACCAAAATAAAAACGATACTTTTGGTTTGATTTGGTTTAGGATTTGAATTTTAAAGACCAATCAAATTTGATTTGGTTTTGGTTTTAATCAGAAAAAAACCAAACCAAACCAACTATAGGTTAATAGTTTGCACTTTTAGTATAGTTCTTTACCTTTACATTCTAGTTTGATTGGTAATTTTCTTTTGTTAAATGTAAGAATCCATTTCGTGTTAAAAATAATATATTTTTAATTTAGTCCTTAATTACTCATCACTATTTGATTCAATTATCATCAATATATCTTGATAAATAATAGATTTCTCAAAGGGCAATTAATTTGATAGTGTTACGTTAAAAATGTGATCTCCGAAATATGTGTTTGGTAGTGGATGTCTTATATTTAAGAAAAAATCGAAAACCGACATAAACCGAATCGAGAAAAACCGACTTAATTGATTTGGTTTGGTTCTAATATTTAAAAAACCGACTTACTTGGTTTGGTTTCTTTTTAGGAAAAAACCGATTCAACCCGAACCATGAACACCCCTACCAAAGATAATTCAAAGCTAAATCTATTGGCTAATTTAGCAAGGCAAAACATCCAAATAAAAACATGTGATAGTGATCATCAATATGCTTTTCTTTGGAAACTAGAGTTTATTTACTCCACAAAGTGGCTTGATAATCGAAGCACACGCTACCTTGAGGACCAATAGAGTGCTACTAATTACACGTACTAATTACTAAAATTTATACGAAGCAGCTCTTAGTGATAATAATTTAAGCTTCAATTCTAAGTGAAATTATTAAGTTGTGTCTGGTTCTAGCAGCAAAGCATGTTACAAGCTAGAAATACTGGACATACTCTAAAGCCTAAAGCCTACTCTTGTATTGCAATTTTACAAAGGATATACCTTTTGTTTCTTGTAGAATGAATATATGTGCCCATTCAACAAAACAAGTAAAATCATCAACCACTTCAATTAGAGCATGGAAGGGGAACCTTGGTTTAACTGGTAAAGTTGTTGCCTTATGTCCAAGAGGTCACGGGTTCGAACCATGAAAACAGCCTTTTGCAAAAATATAGGGTAAGGTTGTGTACAATAGACCCTTGTGGTCCGGCCCTTCCCCGGACTGTGCGCATAGCGGGAGCTTAATGCACCGGGCTACCCTTTTTTACTTCAATTAGAGAAAGGGCCAATCATACCAAGGATGTTGCATGATATTGGTGAGCCTGTGATTCTGAGAAGCACACTTGTATTCGTTCTGGAAAATACACTATCCGGAAGCTGGGCAGGACCCCCAATGGAGAATGTGAAGAGGAACTTCGATAAACGCTGCAAATTCACATTGCATAAGCAATATGATGAAATATAGAGTAAGCATCATAAGAAAGACAACTGGATAACAGATAACAACATGGTATAAAATTTCCCATGTCGCACCTTCGCATTGGAGTTAGTTCAAATCATACTCAATGGAAAAGTCATTCTTAACTGCCCCACGTACACCATATTGAATTTGTAGCTACAAAGTTGTAGTAGGTCAGGCCTACAGCATACACTTCAGACAATTATTCGCCTGAATCCTAAATTTTCTAAGTCAGGCAAACAAGGACAAACACATTTTTGCTACCAAGGATGAACGACACCAAAAAGCTTCTTAACTTCTGAGATAGTAAGCCTAAATTGTTAAGAACCACAAGACTTAAGTTTCTCCATACATGCAGCGGAGGCTATTACCAAAATATATCAAAATTTTGGAAGTGCTTCACCTAAAGATTCTGTATAGGATCATGCTACACCAAATGAGCAGGCAAAAATATCAATATTCTCATTTCTCTGTATAGCATGGATATGAAATGCCTTTCTGAAATAAATATTTTTATTTCTGTAAGCAAGTTAGAGAAACAACATTAATAACATGAATATGCTAGACGCATGAAATTTCAAAAACGGCAACATACAAGACTGTGTTGAACTAAGCATAGATTCGTAATTGAATAGCAGGGGCATTCTTGCGCACATATGTCATATCGTGTTACGGAAAAAGATTGCAAAAGCACTTCTTGGGACATCAGGAGCTGTAGTAAGTCCCCTTAAATTAACAACCAAAATGGCAAGCAGAAGAGAGAACCTTCAAGGTCAGGAAGTCACTACGACACTTGAGCTTTTGCAAACTGCAGATAGCTGAGGTGAACATGACCCAAAAGTATCAGCAATTAAATTTTCTGAAAATTAACATGGAAAAAACCAGCTCAGTGCTTATGTTTATGTTTTCTGAATGTGCTTCAAGAAATGAGGTTTCGTTACCAATTATGAATGTATATCTAAGTCTCTGTGACCTGTATCCAGTTTCTCTTCTCACCTGCAGTACTCTCAACCAGACCAATCACAACACTAGGCAGAAAGGTTTTCAACCTGTGTATTGGTGCAAGGAAACAGTGCAGAAGCAGAATTGGAAAGAAATTGAATGCATTTCTGAATCTGCTTAGTGATGTAATAGTGGGCTTTCTCCTTGGATTTTTCAAATCTAAATCTGATTCCTACAATTTCCAGAATTGGAATGAAATTGAATATATTCTTTCTTTTCTGAATCTGTTTAGTAATGTAATTTGTGGCCCTTTCTCCTTGGATTTTTCAAATCTCAATCAGACCAGAATTACCAGAATACTAAGCTCAGCATTAACTATTCGCCTCTGTTTATTTGCTCAACTCTATCATTTAAATAAAGTCTAAAAACTTTCTATAGTTTCTTGCCTTCAGATTCATCGGTAATAAGGCTTGAGTGCTTAACAAAAGGCCAAATTGGTAAGATTTACCACATCTAAGAGCTTTTAAGTTCTTCCTGTTGGAGTTATCGTGTCAATTTTTGAGAAAATGTTCTAGAGTAAAATTTGATGAGCTGTCCAAAGTGGATTATAGTACTATTGCAGATAGGATAGTAGTTAATGACAAAGCTATAATCTATTGCCACGGAAATGATCAGCTGTTAGCCCACTGAATTTATTTTCCCTTCATTTTTCCATTTGGTTTCTTTGTGTTCTCACTCATATGTTTTTAAGTTTTGGCAACAATTTTGGATGCTTAACGATTAGCAGCAGCATACTCAAACCTGAATCCTCTGCAAGCACATCTCATGGGAAGAGAAGGGCCGTGTTTCCATTGTGGTGTCAGGCGTGAGTTCTTTTGACAACTTTTCTCACATCTTGCATGTTTATCCTCCATCTCGTTCTTCAATTGAATGTTTCTTGTTGATATCAATCGTCAAGATACAGAATTCCAAACGCTTAATTTTGCTCTCCAATCTTACTGAAATTTAAAACTTGCATGCATGAGACACCCGATATTTAGAATTTCCTAAAACGATTTATCTGTTTAGATGAATAAAATGGAACTTCTGTAACTTTGTTACCTCTCCACCCAAATAGCAGTAGATTTCAGATACAGCAACCATTAGTTTCATGTGCAGTGAATTCATCTAGGATAATTGCACAGTCCATCCCAAATCATAGGCATCACACAATTTAATTCCCATTTATTTAAAATTTTGGCGATGATCCTTAAGTCTTAATTGTAGCAATTTCCAGTGTCTTGCCTAACAGAAAATAAAACGAGAATGCTAAATGACACAGAGAAGAAAGGTACTGGATGTGCACATGCCGTTTTCATGCTATTGTTTATTGACAAATAACTTCACAATAATGCCCTCAGTCAATATTTAAAACTCAAAGACCACAGTATAAGAAGTGTGAAGAGTAAAGTGTAATTACCAAATGCTCACTGATCAGGGTTGGAGAGTGCATCGGCATTTTAACCAGCTTTTGATGTTCTTACAGTAATAAGTCGTCGTTGATATAACTGTATGGCTTTGTCCAGTGGTTTTGATTAACAAAACCTACGCATATATCTGGAAATATATTAGTTTTTCCCAAAGCGAAAAGGATGGAAAGGGACCAAACTGGTACCAGATTGACATTGATTACATAGTTTTATTACCTTTGAACATGTGGTCTTCTGATAGGTCCCTTAGGAATCCTGCAGGTAGTGAAATCATAAGAACTTGTATCATTTGAGGTAAGAGGTGAAATCAAAGTGCCACCTCGCCAGTAGCTTTTCCATACACTAAGAAAGCATAGTAATAAACTAAAGTCAATATGTATTGACAGCTTGTTTGATGTTTTTAACACAATCCTAAGAGATACCAGGCAATAAAGTGCAGTTGCAAAACTGGTTCATAGCTCTTCCTTAAAATTTCTCTTTGAGCAACCAAATTTGATTAGCCAATGAATGATTTGACACTAAACATTTTCAGAAAGCCATGTTATATGACATGAACTAAACCAAGGCAGTAGGCTAGAATCTCTAGTGACATAAGTTGGATGCCAAGAGCGAAAAATTTAAAATGCAGAAAGTGAGAATTACCCACTATAACGCATGTGTTCTCGATATAGAGTGCAGTCAAAATACTGGCCTCCTGAAGCAAACGCATAACTAGTAACACATATAAAAGAAACAGATTCATAATAGAAATAGAGATTGCCCCCATTATGTAAGGAAGAGTAATACATAAAGCCAATAAAATACTTCAAAGTTCAAACAAGTATAGTCTTTCTCGATAATTTGCGATATCCAGACTGCATAGCGATCTTTTCTTGCTCTCCCTCCAAAGTTAGTCCAAGATTCTACGAATATCTCTAACACTTACGTAGAAGAAGGGTATGTCATCATGCTTGTTTGGATACAGTATTTGATGGACAAGAAGGCTATGAAGCCTAAATCTGCAAGCCTGTTTATGATGAGTGTAAGGCATCCTATCTTCACAGTTAATTAGGGCAAAGCCAGCAGTCTGAAAAATATATGTGCACAGTTAATCAGGACAAAGTGGACAGTCTATGACGGCCGTGAAGCGTCAATCCATGAGCTTTTTTACAGAGCAAATTTCTGATATTTCCTGATTTGAACAAGACATAGTCTTTGCTCATTTTACTTCATGATCCATATTCATTTAATCATTTGTCGACCATTTTACCTCAATTTGTATGGGTCCTTTAACTGGTGAAGAAAATGCAAATGACAAACTTTCTTGTACACATTCTTAAAAGCCGAGGCATATCTTACATGGATGCACTTTCCACTGGTTTTGCCAAAAAGTCGCTGTAGCTTTAGTTTCATAATACTTCTGATTTATTGCTCAATGTTCATAGTTGTATTCAATTATTCTATGCTTGAGCAGTTTCTGGGACAACTTCATCAGCTGTACAGAATTCCTTTAATAGTTGTTTCATAGTTGCAGCACTGATGAACTGTGAACTAAAACAGATACCCCACTTTGGAGACCTGGACCGCCTGAAAAGCCAGTGCTGTGCAATGCTTGTGGATCAAGATGGAGGATTAAGGGGAGTCTGGACGACTATATCCCAAAACACGCCAACAAAGAAACTCAAAGATTTCTACTAGTCAAGTTACCTTCTGATGTGAAGCCACTTGTCTTGGCTCGTGATAACCAAAGGCTAGAAGTTGGACAAAAGGTTGCTAGAACTGATGGCTCTTCAGCTTGTAGTGAAGAGGAAATAGATGACATATCAAGCTCAGGGCCACCAGGATCTTTCTCAGAGAACTGCATGCAGATGCAAGGAACAAATGGTAAAATAATTCAGTTGTATTTCCATACAAGTGGTAAAATAGTTAGTTATATGTCCATGGCACTTGACTTCTTTATCTAATTAACAAGCATGCTTTGAATAGTGCCCAGACTAAACTTGGGGGTTTAAGTAAAATGCACAAAGATAATTACTCCCCTTTCAATCTGGTCAATTGTCTTCCATTTGTTAGCACAGATAGTCGCTCCCTATTCATTTTGTGAGAAAGCGCAGGAGAAAATCTTATTGCTTAATTAAAGTGTTGTACAACCCTATTTATATACGGTGATTATATAATAATAGGTATCTACTTCCCAATGTGGGACACTATACACGACTAACTACTTAATATTCCCCCTCAAGCCAGTGCATATAAATAATATGTACCGAGCTTGATACAGATGTAACTAATACGAGAACCAGTAAGATACTTAGTGAAAATATCTGCTAGCTGATCATTCGACTTTACAAACTTTATAACAATATCTCCTAAGAGTATCTTTTCTCTGTCACTTTTACAAAGTGACAATCGATCTCAATGTGTTTAGTCCTCTCATGGAACACCGGATTTGACGCAATATGAAGAGCAGCTTGATTATCACACATCAGTTCCATCTTGCTGATTTCTCCGAACTTCAACTCCTTGAGCAACTGCTTGACCCAAACTAGCTCACACGTTGCCAAAGCCATGGCCCGATATTCGGCTTAGGCGCTAGACCGAGCAACTACATTCTGTTTCTTGCTCTTCCAAGAAACCAAATTACCTCCTACTAGAACACAATATCCAGACGTAAAACGTCTATCAGAAGTTGATCCTCGAATAGTTACCCTTTGCTCGGAACTAACTTAATATATCGAAGAATGCGAACAATTGCATCCCAGTGACTATCACAGGGAGAATCCATAAACTGACTTACAACACTTACCAGAAAAGAAATGTCAGGTTTAGTCACTGTGAGGTAATTCAATTTGCCAACCAACCTCCTATGTCTCGTAGGATCTCTAAGAGGCTCCCCCTGTCCAAGCAGAAGCTTAGCATTCAGAATTTCACGCTGAAATTCAAAATCAATGAAACTGACAAAGTAGCGGAATCCCAAGGTAGAATTGACCGACTAGGACCCCAAACATCTGAATGGACTAAAGTGAAAGGTGATTTTGCTCGGTTATCAAGACGCCGGGGGAAATGGGAGTGGGTATATTTACCGAGCTGACATGACTCACACTCTAAAGTGGACAAGTGAGATAAACCAGGTACCATTTTCTGAAGTTTTGACAACTGGGATATCCCAACCGTTTATGTAATAAAACTGGTGAATCGGTTTCAAGACAAGATATTAAAGGAAGACAAGATGTGAGTCCATGTGATTTTGCAAGGATAAGGTAATAAAGTCCATCTAATTCACGCCCGGTACCAATGATACGCCCCGTACTGCGTTCCTGTATAAAAACAAGGTCATCAAGAAATAAAACAACGCATTTAAGTGATTTAGCTAAGCAACTAACAGCTATGAGATTAAAAGGACTATTGGGAGCATAAAGAAATGAATCTAAAAGTGAGGAAGGAAGTGGGCTTGCTTGACCTATTCCAGTTGCCATGGTTTGAGATCCGTTGACCATTGTGACTGTTGGAAGAGATTGAGAATATGAAATAGTAGTGAAAAGCGATTTGTTACCAAAAATATGATCAAATGCACCTGAATCAATGATCTAAGACTCAAAGGTTGAAGATTGGGAGAACAAGTCACGCTACTATCTGTTTGAACAACAGAAGCTATCCCTCAAGATGTCTGTTTACACGCTTTGTACTGAAGGAACTCAATATAATCCGATAAAGAAACCATCTGGATTGGATCCAATAATTGGATCCAACAGATTGTGAGTTAAAGGCTTCTGATACGAATGCCATTATAATGTTGCGTCGAAAAAGCAAACATTTTCTGGGATTACTGTTGATTGTTCACGCCGAAAAAATAAAAAAGTCGTCGGAATTTGGTGTAATTTGGATGGGTAGGCTCGGAATTCCCTTTCGAGCAAGCTGTCCTAAAGAAATTTTTTCAAATAGTTTTCGGGAAGGGCTCCACGCGCCGGCGCGTGGAGCAGATCTCGTCGGAATATTTTTTCTTTGACTGGTACGTGAGGGCACGTGGGGAGGTGTTTCCCTGTGGGGTTTGGCCGCCCAAGGATGGAAAACACTGTGGTGGTGTTGGTTTATGCACAACACCGATAAAAAGTGGTTTTGACGCAAACAGCTTCTCAGTTCATTGGAAAATTGCACAGTGAGGACTGATTTCTTCCCCGATGTCGTTGGAAGGATGCACAACAATAATTATCTCACCAATGCTCGGATACCATGTGAGAAAGCACGGGAGAAAATCTTATTGCTTAATTAAAAGTGTTGTATAATCCTATTTATATAGGGTGATTACATAATAATAGGTATCTACTTCCCGATGTGGGACACTATACATGACTAATTACTTAAACACATTTTGCGGCTACTTGTTTTCGTAGTATAGCTTAAGGAAAATTTAGGGATAGGTGAAATCAGGAAGGTTAAATTTTCGAGA
>MU687468.1:171535-186838 GCA_026770625.1 Nicotiana glauca | reverse complement strand
CCCCCCCCCCCCCCCCCCAAATAAATAAAAAAGGGAACAAAAAGCTTGTTTTGGATAATTCTGAGAAATGGTTGTAGTGGTACATAAACAGATATACATACACATACAAAACTTAAAATAAAATAGAAAAGAAGGAAAAGAATCTCAGACCCAACAGCAGTGACATTGGGAATAGAAGCTTCCATTGGCAAGCTACCAATCTTCAACTGGTCATTTAAATTTTAGGATTCCCGTGAGTACATAAAAAACAAAATTTTACTCCTGCGATGTACTTTATACCAACAGTTCTCGTTGATGTTTGGGCAATTAAACTTTAAAAAACTCCCTTTACTTCCATACTGTGCTGCTTAAACTTGTGGCCAATTTTTATGTTTCCCTTCTCCTTAGATAACACATGGAATGTAATACTCATCCGTGTAATTATTTAATCTCTATGTCAGTTCATATAGATTGTTCAGGCAACACTACTATAAACAGTCTTTCTTTTCCCTTCTTCTCTCTTTTTTTCTTTCTGTTCTTGCTTCCACTCATTATTAGCATTAACCTTTAATAAAAAGGATAGAGATTCTTAATATATAATTTTTAACGAAGTGAGGAGTCATACATGTAACTGCCTGGCACTCATGATGGGAGGACTTTGAACTGTCGGCCTAAGGACAAGTACTTATGCTTTCTTGTAACTGAGCAAAAATGCTCCAACAAACTGAACTGATCTCCTTAAAGAACAAGTCAGATCTTTCACTGTGAGCAAAAAGGAACATGGGGTCTCATGGTCGCCCTCTGTTGAGAATCCCTTCATAAAATTACCCAGCGTTATGCAAAATTTCGGTATTTGCAAGTGCAGCAAGTAGAAATAGTTCCCACCTTTTGAATATAATGTGAAGCAGACCAGCCTCTTATAATTCAATAGGTTATTTGCTATGGAACCAGTAGCAAAGTTGAATGATTTGCTTTAGAGTTTAGAGTGCCAAAGGACGGAAGAGCAGCAAATGATTAGGTATCATACTATGAAGAGAGGATAAGAAGTATACTCTAAGGGTCTCCTTCCCCCACGTCTTCAGAGTTTCAAACCAGAAGGATTTTATGGTCCAACAGATTCATGAGCATGTAGGGGGGTAGTATGGGACCTCTCATTTAGGAGGAAAATGCAAGATTGGAAGATTGCGGAGCTCCAGATTTATTGACACTGCTATATGGGCAAGACATGCCTCAGCCATCTTGTGATTCTTGGAGATGGGGTTTGCGTGGCGATTGTCTGTTCACCGTAAAGTCCTTTTACCAGAGTATGTTGGTGAGAGAGGAGGCCTCTTTTCCATACTCCTCGATCTGGATTCCTAAGGCGCCCAAGACGGTGTGCTTTTTTGCATGGCTAGCGGCGAGGGGAGTGATTTTGACTGCTGAGAATCTGCGAAAGAGGGGAATTACAATTGTTAGTTGGTGCTATATGTGTAAAAGCTCAGGGGAAGAAGTTGATCATCTTTTGTTGCATTGCCCTGTGTCCTCGGCTTTGTGGAGGGCGATCCTGAACCTTTTTGGTGTTCAATGGGTGATGCCAAGCACTGTAAAGGAAATGCTATATAGCTGGGCCGGTTTCCGTAGAAGAAGAAAGCAAGAGGCGTGGAAGTTCGCCCCGTTAGCTCTCATGTGGATAGTTTGGGGGGAGGAAAATAGGAGAGCTTTTGAGGGGATTGAGTCTCCTTTTTCACATCTTAAGAATAGTCTTTTATCTTTGATCGCTTTTTGGTGCACTCATATAGCCTCTATTTGTATAGAAGATTGGGCGTCTTTTGTAGAGAATCATGTTCTGATGTAAATTCTCTACTTTTTGGTATACTTCTTGTATACGGGAGTTCTCTCCCTTTTGATTAATACAATTTACCTTATAAAAAAAATAAAAATAAAAAAAGGTAACTGCACTTCCAATAGGAGAAGTGAAACTTAGATGTTTCGCTTCGATACTATGCTGATGTTAAACGCTAAAGACAGAGAGAGGGCAAAACACTTTGGCAACAGAAATCAGCTTGTCAAATCCCCTCAGAGCTAAATTAGATGTCTTAAACTATCCATTCATCACACTTTGGCCTAGAAAATCATATTATTAGTCACTCTTGACTTTAGGACCACATAGTTGCAGGCCTAAGACATAACATCCAAATCTTATCTTCATTATCAGACGCATGTTAACTGAACCAAATTGTACGACTATGTATAATCAAAACAGATCTTATTTTATTCAGAATATACAACATATAGTCTAAATCTCAGATAGGTTTGAACAGTTAAACAAGTAAACAGAAATACCAGATAACCCAGTTTTAAGGTTCAACCGATCCGGTTAAATTGATTCAGTCCAACTCTATGTACACTTTTTGTTTTAAAGAATCAGGTTCACTCTGGCTGACACAATCTATATTATGCAGGAAGTCGTATTATTTACCCTTACTGTGATTTTTATATCTATGGTCAAATGAAATGTTCAATCACATTAGGCTCTTAATAAGCAATAGAAGTGCAATCGTTAAACATTGCTTTATAAACTATCAAAATGTGTTTTCGTTATTACTTCTCATAGGCTAGAAACTATTCCACTAAGCTTCAAACTTTCTTTGATTTGATAAATTAATATTGTCAAAAATCTAATGTAATTTCGGACTTCCAATTATGAAAATATCATTGATGTTTGATTGTTATTGTTCACCTTTTGTTACGAGAAGCAGCCAAAGGTCCTCTCTGGAATCCTAACAGTGTTCCGAGAAGAAAGAGATCAAAGCTTAAACAATATGTTTTGTCACCTGTCGAAAGGCTTCATAGGCAACTTTACCACATGCTACAAGAACCAGAGTTTGCCAATACATCTGCAAATGAAGAAGAGATTCTAATCTACCAAAAGAGCAAAAGTATTCCTCCAGATGAGATTGGTAACGGAGCAATGCTGCTCATATCACCAAGTACTGCTAGAGAAGACTCAAAGCCTCAATTCACTACAGCAGAAAATAACAGTTCTTGCTCATCAAATTTTCGTAATGAGAATTCATCTCTGTAAGTGTTCAATACATGCATGCAAATACTTTAACTTGACATGCAAAACGAACTCTTATCATCTTTTTTGCACAATTTATAGAAACAAAAATAGGAAAATAAAATAGAAACATGGGTTTTTGGACCAACCAAATTTCCAGTGTGTTATGTAGTAATTTTTAATCTGTCGAATTTGATGTTCGTCACTAATGTTCTTAGTTCTTACCCACAAGCATGTTGATTTGGATGGATTCCATGGAAGAAATACATCCTTTCGCCTCTAAGTGTATTTATCCTCAATCTGTATTTCATTACAAGGATGCTTGTTTGCATTATATTTTCTTCTCAGGATTAACAACTATACTAGACCATGTGGCCATACAAAATGAAAGATCTTCAAAAATTGGGGGAAAATCAAGGGTACAAGAAAATAAAGTCTCTCTACGTCATACAGGGACCAGAGTAAGGGTATGTCAATAAGTCGATCATCTGGTTTCTAGATTGTGAAGAGCCACAGCTAGTTGAGTTGGCTGCTATTGCAACCATTTTCATCTTATGCTGGTGTTATTTATGTTATATGTGCTTTGACATTCATTACTTCATTGAATATTTCCCTAAAAGGCTGCTGCTACGAGAAGATAAAGTCTTTTTTCTTTTTGTATAGATGGAAGAACGTTTTCTATCAAAGAGATAGGTATTTCAGTTTTAGGATAAGTTAGCCTCAAGCACTAAATATTTGACAGCAATGTAAATTTAAAAAGTCACCTTCAATCTGTTTTAAATACAGAGGCAATTAAGGATCTGAGAAGATTATTAGCATTGAGCTTTTCTGTAATGCACCAGAAAATACAATATGGCACACTTCAGATAAGATGTATACACTTGATTAGTGGCGGAGTCCCAAAATTTAATGTGAAGTAGATGACAGTTAACAATCTTCAATACATCAAAAAACTCGTATCACAATATCTAGCCAACTGGTAGCACAGCAAACATAGAGGGAATGAGTTCAATTATTGAAACCCATGTCAATTCTGGAAACGCCAGAAAATATTATAAACCCTCAGTTCATGACCCAATAGCCAGTCATGTAAGTTCCTTGAGAGCAGGTAACATTGCAGTTGCTGCTCAGTCTGTACGATAGAATCCTCTAGATAAGATCCTATTGATCTATTTCTTGTTGTCTTCATCCGCTCACTGCTTAAACATGCCATGTCTTGATCTCCCTTTTCAACATTTTTATTTTTCTTTCTTTATTCTTTTCCTTTGTGTGTGTGTGTGCGCACGCGCGCGTGTGTGTGGGTGGGGGGAGGGGGGGGGCAAGGAGCACAAGAAAGAGCAAGTTCAGATTGAGCACTGATGCTATGTCAGAGAAAAATAGCTTGAAACGGAAAGAGAGGAGCAAAACAGGTGAAAAGATTTTTCCCTTGCGAAGGAAGGTGGGAAGTGGCAGAATTTAAATGATAGGTTAATATAAACCTTGCGACTTAGGCTTCATAAGTAAAACACTTAATCCAGGTAGCTGGCTTTCAGATAAGTTTCCTTCTCTTACCTGCAAACCTGTTTTCATCTTTTCACCTCCATTGGCTATACCGTGTGATGTTACAACTATGTGCAGCATAAATGGTACAGAACAAACCTTAGCTAAAAGGCACATTCATAATACCAAAATGTTGGCTTTTGATCGTCAGAACCTGTTCCTCTAACTAGGACACTTCTCAGCATCAACAACAAGATTCATACCCTTCCTATCCCATGTTTATTGTCTTACTTCGACTAGAACAGGTAAAGGTTGAAGAAAAATACATCCAAAAATAGAGAAAATGATTTTCAAATTATTTTTACAAGAATATATTTGAAGTAAAGTAATAGATGGAGTAATATATAATGAACCCAAAAGGTTTCCATGTCTGAGTTTTGGAACAAGAGTTTCTCAAAATGTAACTCCTGAATAAAACTTTTATAATTTCGAACAAAGTAATTAGAAGATTGAAGTTTCCTATTTGATTATGATACATTAATACTTGTGAGCTTCTCATTCCAGAAAGGAAGGCCCCATATATGACCTAAGAATCTTCTCGACTATGATTATCCAGCTAAGTTGCTCGGACACGGGTGTCCGACACCGATACGGATCTAGAGGTTGGATCATTTGAGATGTAAATTCTAAGATTCGGGGATGCGGATCCTACTAGGTTACGGGTGCAGGGATCCGGCTAAAAATAATTCAATATAAAAAATAAAAAAATCTCTAAATTATAAGAAAATTGTGGAATACTTAACTATAGCTTATGAAGTGTGGATATTTTTTCACGTTGTAGGCATGATTTATTGATTTTCGTCATTCTCAGATTCTCCTACAAGTTAACTTTTTTATTGTTATCTTTCGTTTACAATTAAATATTAAATTTCATAATTTTTTTTTTGATTTGGCACCGGGTGTCCGAGTCTCTTCGAGCCCCGACTAATCCCGGGGGTGCACAGGCCCTCGGCAAGGAGTTTCCCCCAAGTGCACCACGGTTAATTCAGGTTTTACCCAATCCGATGGCCCTCAGAAATTGTTTGCACCCAGTGGGTTTCGAACTTGAGACCTTGAAAGGGAGCAAACCCCAAGGCTCAAGTCAACTGCCACCAGGCCAATCCTGAGGGTTTTAATTTTCATAATTTGGATTAGTTTTCTAATTATTATTATAAATCAGACTTAATGTGTGTCAAGCTTTCACAACAAAGGGTACAATATTATTAAAAATTACTAATAATATCCAAATAAAGTCAAAGGTCTTGCACTTCCCCAAATTGTCGAACGCTCTGTCTTCCCCAATCTCAATTGACACTTTTTGCTGCTCTTTCTGCTCGATCAAGAGGAGAAGCAATAAGTAACGGATAGATTTTCTAGATAAGGTATGTCATTTTCTTCAAATTTACTCTAGTTTTGGTTCTAATTTCGGGAATCAAATTGTATCTAGTTTGACCAGATCCGATATGGATCTCATACCCACACCCACACTAGTATCGTATCGACACGGGCGCGGCACCTCAATTGGCGTGTCGGAGCAACTCACTTATCTAGTATCTAGTAGTAATATAGTAATATACTCTTCAGTCCCAATTTATGTGGCACCATTCGGATTTCGAGAGTCAAACGAGTTTTTCTTTGGCCGTGATATTTCATAACCTTTTAAATATTTTAAATTGTTAATTATTGTGACTTATAATACTTTCTACATAGTACATAGTTTCCAAACATGTAAATTTTATTGCATAAAACCGAAAGATTCTATGTTCAAATTCTCGGTCAAAATTAAGAAGTATGACTTCCGAAATCCGAACGGTGTCACATAAATTGGGATAGAGGGAGTAATTGATATTAGACACTAGTAGATGTTCATAGTTTAAGACAAAAGCTACACACAGGCATTTGTACCATGTAATAGAAGATCTTTCTAATTTATATTTTAAATTTTAGTGTCGGGTTCCATAATTCATATGGAAATAGTGCCTTTTACAATTACAATACTTCCTATATTGGAATTCTTTACATAGCCAAGTGGAAATACTTCCCTTCTACATGAGATCATGCAAACCTTCTACATATATTCAACACATCCCTTAAGAAGGGTTCTTTGTACACCTTTTCTATGAAAATTGAATAAATGTATCAAAGGATTACCATAATGATAATTTTGATCTTACCGTAAATTTATTCTGTTTAATCATGCATATAAAGGTATGAGATGAATTTAAATGGAGAAATACAGTCAGTGATGATTCATATAACTAACCCCTAGTTATTTGGGACTAAGGCTTAGTTGTTGTTGTTGTTGTTTAATAATGTATCCAAACATTATAAACTTACAAGACAAAGCACATACATTTATAAATAACTTTCTATAATAAAATCAAAAAATACACCTACCTAATAGTTTGAGATTATAATATTAGTATCCTCAACAGGAAGTATTCCAGTTGAAGCTTTATGATCAGACTTGGTCACCAAAAGAAATTAGCGGTTTAGATTTTCATGACTAACCATGCTCACAAAAGCAATGATTGATGAAAGCGACAAATATTTTCTCTTTGAACTGCAATTTCTATCCCTTTGATTTCACTATTTGTATGTACTGTTTTGAAAATTCATTGATTACGCTTTATTAGCCAAGTATTAACCACGTTAGTTACAAGTTTTTGTATGATCACAATTTTCTCAATTAAAGCCCATCTCTATAATGGTAGTCGCACTTGTTCAACTTGATTGAGATAATAGATGTCCCATAATCAATAAAGAATTCCGTCAGAGTACTTCAAAATTCAGAGCAATTAAGCATAACAGCACCTGCTAATCTCTTTCCAGTCCTCTATGTCAATAAGGTAAACTGTAGCTGCTGCGAAGAATCATTTATTTATTCCAGTCCTTCACATTCCATTTGGTTCCATTTCTTTTTGTTCTCCCACTTATTCTCCAAATAGATGAACCAACATTTCCACTCCTTCGCCATATATCACAACCATTGCACATTTTTTTCTGTCACCTTCTCCTCTTTATCTTTTTGCTCAATTATCCATCCACCTAAAATTCAATGAAGTGGGTAGATATGTATACACAGACACACACAGAGAGAGACGGAAAGAGAGAGTTAAGGAAAGTGTTTAAAAGATTTGAATACAACCTAGAACATTTCAGCATGAGGATAATACTTCAACTACCACTTAGCATAAAATCCTAAGCACGTCATATGGATCTTTGTTATACTAAAAGCTATCAAACTAAAGAATAAAAAAATTCTAGTTAAGGGAAGTGTTTAATGGGGCTTGAATATAAAGCATTTCTTTCCATTCTGATAGACTAAAAAATGGAGAGAACTCCGAAGTGACATTATCTGTTTTACAAAACAACACATCACACATGAACCAAGGACCACCTACCGTATCAATTTGATAGACTTTACACTGGAAGAATAGTTATCCCCCTTCAAATTCTCTCTAGGTCTGCTAAGTGTAGACTTCCTTTGCACTCTAGAGCTTAAAGATTGTGATTTTTAACAAATATACATGTGGATTATAGTACATACCTGAAAAATTAGGCACTAAATATGAATTAAATCATTCTGGTGATTCCATATACACATATATTTCATATCTGGTTGAAATTCACTTCATTGCTTTAATCCTCTAATCATGCATTGTCACAGCAGATATATTCTGAAAAGGCTCATCATGTAACAAACATTGGGTGTTCAGTTAGGAGATCGAAAGGGCGACCACGTCTCTCTACAGTGTACACTTCAATCAGAAGAGACCTAGAGGGTGACCATGCGTCTCTACAGTTCAAGGGATGCTTCAATCGGTTAAGATGCCTAGAGGGTAACCACGAGGCTCTAGAGCTCAGGTACATATCAACGTATTCTAATTTTCATTTAAACAGTTACATTTCCACAAAGCTCCACAAATTTGGATTCGAACAATTACATCTATTTGAAGTGATGAAGTTTTTAGTACATGTTGGCATATCACGAGCATCAGAATTTTGCAATTTGCATACATGGTAACGTGCCAATAAAGTTTTTCTATTAACCAATTGTAGTCCTTCTGCACTTTGACAAGATTGACAGGATGGTATCTTTTGTGAAACTTTCTTCCCGCCTCCTATAGAGCTCAAAATGACCAAATTAACTTTATATACTACGTTTCACTACCCACACGGGATGTCAAAGTATGTTGTATTTCAAAAGAGAATCTGAGTGTAGATCTTCTTTTCTTTCTTTTTCTTTTTCTTTTTTTCTTTTTTGGGATTAACCATGGCATCCGAGCTAGCTTGCGCGCACCTCGACTAATTTCACGGGGTACTGCTATCTCCCACCAGCGAAGGTATCGGATAACTCTGTTGACCAATGCTTGGACACAGAGGAAAAGATCACCTAGTGTTTTTGCCTCCGTTGAGATTTGAACCGAGACCTCATGATTCTCAACCCACTGCATTAACCACTAGGTCACGCCCTTGGGTGCTAAAGTCTGGATCTTTCTATCTTTTCCTTTTCATAAACAATTATAGAGGTTTTCATTTACTGGCACAAAGGAGTTGCCTGCCCATTTACAAAGTGAAAACGTAGCTATACTACCTCAACGACCACAAGCAGGCTGTCCTTTACAAAGCATTTTAAGACTAACCAAACAGCTGGAAACATCTTCATGCATAACTAGTTTTTTCTCCCTCACAAAACAAAAAGATTTTGCATGAACCCATCACGTATCTGCTATTTGCATCTCTTAATCAATTAATCCTTAAAAACTCTATATTTTTTCCCATCCAAACTCTATATTTTTTCCCATCCACCAACACAGTCAATGATCATTTCACAAAGTTTTTCTCTAGCTCCTATGCAGTATTATTTCCTAGCCAACAACAGATACTTGAAACAGACGCATGACAGGAAAAACCCCAGCTGAAGAATTTATGGACCAGCACCCCATTCAGTCATTCAAAATGCAAAGATGTGATCAACTGCCTCCTTTGCCTTTGCAGACACCCTTTCATGTGAATCCTTCCTATCTATCGTTATCACCGCTCAAGGGGGATTCCCAGGCTTCTTAGGGCTTTGCTTCTCCATATTATTTACACGGGAATCACTTTCCCTCAAAATCAAGACCTCCATAAAACAATCTGTGTGAAGAGACCACAGATTGTTATCACCTCTCAAGGGGGATTCCCAGGCAGCCTCTTATGAAACACTGGTTCTTCTTAGGGCTTTGCTTCTCCCTTCTTTTTTTTTAATGAAGTAAGATGTTATATTACTGGCATCAAGAAGATGCAAAACATTACAAAAGAGGTCGGTTAGTTCCATTTGCACAAAAATACATTTCTAGTCAAGGAGCTAACCAAAAGCACCAAAAACCTAAGGTTGGCAATCAAGCCAAAGACAGAGGGGAAAGGTTGCTCCAGCTATATAGATTCCTAAGGCACTTTGCTTTCAGGGAGCTGTTGGGAGTTGATATGCCATCAAAGTATCTGCAATTCCTTTCAGTCCAAATACACCAAAATATACATGCTGGGATCATTCGCCAGATCTTGATGGTTATGTCAACTTTCCACTGACTCCAGCTTTCAACTGCTTCTTTTATGCCTTGTGGGGTTGTCCAACTTATGCCAACATGTGCCACAAATCTGCAGCCACTCTGCAGTGCAATAGCAAATGGTTTATAGATTCTGAGTTGTCTAGACACATGTAACATCTATTCACCAACTGGAAATTCCTTCTACATAAGTTGTCTTGAGTCAAAATAGAACATTTAAGAGCTATCCAGGTGAAGCACATGACCTTCGTAGGGCGTATTGTCTTTCATATAAGCTTCCATGGCCAATGCTCAATTACTTCATTGCTAGCACACAATTTCTTGTATCCTGCCTTCACTGAATAACAACCTCCGCTCAGAATGCCCCACCTTAACTGTCTTGAGCTTGTGTATTCATTTGAAAGCTTTCCACTAGCTGGAAAAGATCAAAGAATCTTTGCTTCTCCATATTATTTACATGGGAATCACTTCCCCAGAAAATCAAGAACTCCATAAAACAATCTGTGAAGAGACAATTGCTAGTTGTCTTCCACACCATGATGCCATTTCCTAAACTCAAAGCGTGTAGGTTTATAAACTGGATAAAGGACTAATCTATTCGAACTTCCAGTCTTGTGATTCTCTTCTAGAATTCAGATTAAAGTAGAACTGGCCACTTTGGAGAGAAAGGGAAGCTTGAACCATGGCATTTTTGTGTCCCGCCAGGATACAAACAACAAGAGAAGTCTTCCTTCATTTATTTGTCATGCCAAAGAAATAATGGCATATCATACCCAGTTTAAAGCAATATGAGGTAGGAACATACTGCATCCTTTTCTAATACTACCCACAAATAACATCCATAGGAATTGCCGTTACACTTGGATATTAATCCAGCCACCAAAACTCCAAATTTACTAACAATCAACTCTTTGTCATTGTTTACCTTCTTCTCTTCTAAACCCAGAAGTGCTCAGTTCATAAGACCATATCAGCGGATCTTCCATCTTGTAAATAAGGCATATCTGTCTAGGCAAAATTTTGGAAATGGGGGGGATTCCATCCACAAATGCAAAGTTTATGGGTGACTGATATTGCCCGTCACCATTTAGCTATTGCATTTATTTTTCTCGTTGCTTGTAACTTCGAATTTCCTTGGCCTCCCCGATCCACCAGGACTCTATCGGTGGTCCGCACCAATAAAATCTACTTGTTTCCTCAAGAAAACCCTCAGACAAGGGGATCTAAGCGTAGAGTTAAAAGTTACTACTCTTCTTAATTTTCTTTTACTTTTGGGTACAAGGAGAACTGTTTTGATGTGGTTGCAACAGAGATGTCAACATTTTACAGATACCATATAACTTTCGAAGTGTATAATATTCAAAATATGATAAATTTATGAAAATAGTTTAAAATAGAAACCAGAAAGCTTAGGACAGAAGAAAAGAGAAGGCAATATAATCTTTTTGGAACAAGTAAAAGTTACTTTGATTTATCAAAAGAAAGAATAAGAAAATAATCTTTTTGAAACCAGGAACTATTACAAGAGATAGTACATGTGGGCAACACTGTAGACAAACCATGACAATTTAGCATGATTACTAACATCTACTAAGACATATCCTACATAAAGTTATGAACAAAATGTTAAGATTCATCCTCATAAAGTACTGTTCATATTCTTAAGCGACAGAGTCCTTGCATGCACATTTATGGTCCAAGGAGCACATAAAGTAAGAGAGAGAGAGAGAGAGAGAGAGAAGAGAATGTTGGAAGCAGCTCTGTGCACATGAACGAAAGTAAAAGGCCTGTGTTTAGGTAGAAGACATGGATGATGATGTTTCTTTCCTTGATACACTGGAAGAGTGAAGACAACTTAAAAATATAAGAAACATTAAATTGAACTTATAAAAAATATGTTTTCTTTTTTCTGCTCTATTTCTATTCTCTACTTATTAAGTGGAGCCTTTGGAATTGCTTCTTTAACAACTATACAACAGGAGTTTCTCACACGCAATACATACTGCTTGCCTCCAATGAACTGTGCATGCAGAGGTCTTCACTCGCACAGATGGTCTCAAACAGCAGGGAAAGATAGTTTGCAAATTCAAAGCTCCACTCAGATGGATATTCCATTTGACGACACTACTGGCATGTTGACCATCACAAAGAGAAAACTGAAACATTACCCATCAATATGGGGGACAATCTGAATTTACGAGATTGTGGAAGAACATAGCAGATCCAGGGGCTTCAACTCAGAAAATAAACTTCACAGTAAACAAGCCGCCATGGACGGCAAAATGTGATATCTTCCAGATACTTAACCTCAGATAAGGAAGTTTGTACCAGGGCAGTGAAAGTACGCTTTGAAATTATTTCTAAAACCTCGTTGCAAATGGGACAAGGTAAGATTGAAATCTTACGGTCATCCTTTGCAACTCATACCGCAAACTCTTGCATCTTACCGACTTCTTTTCTCAATCATTTTAAGACTAATGCCTCCCTGAACTACTGCATTTCATTTGCTACATTGGGCTAATTCTTCCAACTTTTCCTTAGAACCAGTAATGCATACATGTGCTAGATATTTGATAAATTGATAGTCCTGATGGATGCAGTTTTCTCTCAAGAATATTGTTTGGTCTCTGCAACTGTTATTGAGTTTCTGGACAGTTTCAGATTTCCTATTTTTGCAACATTAGTGTTACTGCAATACTCATTTGATGCTTTTTTCCTACAGCTTGAAATCCAGTACACCACCGGATGACTTAGGAGCTGATAACATTTTATTAAACTAAAACAAACCAAACAGTGCTGCACAAGTAGCTCTTTGAGTAACTCTAAGGAGATAGTATAAGAGAATCAGTTCATTTATCTGTACTCCCCTTGTAGCTCATGGCATGTTTAACTGGGAAATGAGAATCAGTGATTTTCAGAAAATCACTTGCATGGGATTTGGTTAAGACCTACTTACAACATTAGGTTTTCTTTTTCATAAGCAAAGTAATTTTCTTAATAAAACTACACCAGATAGTGCAGGTAAGACTACAGCGGAGGACTAGACTGACTCCTTTTATGACTGCAAGGAATCAATAATCAAGAATGCCATCTATCATGTTTACACTTTACAGGACTTAACTTATACCAAAAATGAAGATTTTGAAGACATTTCTACTTTTATCACAAGCTATAGTACCCCCTACTCCATCAAAACATCTATGGTTCCTGAAACACAGGGGAATTGTTCTCAAACCTAGTCTTTGGCATTGTCAGCTGCATAATGTTTCTCTCAAGCTTTCAGGCATACGCATCTCCGCCAGATCTGATTGTCGTGTAGGAAAAGGTGATTCACAGTCTCTATTGAAGATTTACAAAATAACACCTGTTATATAACCTGAATCCTCTTCTCAGCAGATTATCCTGTGTTAAGCATGCATAATGTAAACCAGTCCATCCAAAATATACCTCATTGGTGGAGCTTTTGTTCTCCATAACATTTTCCAAGTCCACTGTACTTCATTTCGTAGAATTCAGATTTGACAGCTGCTCCGAGCATGAATTCACTGAAAACTTCCCACCTGCCTTAGCTGTCCAGAACAATGAATCAACCACATCATCTTGAATCAACACAGGTTCCAGTTTCTCAAACAATAGATTGACCCTTTCAATTTCCCAATGACAAAAAATTATCCTCCTGTACTATATATACCATCCCCGTGGACTATATATTACAAATACCTCCTTTGTGCTGAGAATCAGCAATAAAGTACCTTCCTCTCATTTTCTTTTGTCTATTATCATTTCAATTACTGAAATTCTCCCTATCATAGTTCTGCCCCAAATCTTGTTACAGCACTTAACACTCATGCTAATTGAGGTCTATTGACTAAAATCACCCTTCACCGGGTGAAAGTCGTTGGAGCAAATAAGTACTACAACGTGATATTGAGGCATGGAGATGTAACAAAAAATAGAATCAATTAACCAACTACATGTCAATCCCACAGTTGGAATCGGTTTAGACGAATCCTCTATATCCATTCAGCTCAATTCAGTTCAGCAAGGATTCATCATAAACTAATTTTATTACTTGCCGTCAATCTATCACAACCACCTCTTTTATCCAGGATAGGAAGTAGGAACCGGCTATTCTTTGCAAGCTCATATAGAGGGAGTTTCCAGAAAAAGAAGTTTAAAATTATAAATAAATAAAATAAAAACTGGTAACTTTCTTTCACTCAGTTCAAACTAACAAATACACTATAGTGACTCTGCATCTTAACTGGCACAGAACAATATGATCTTTATCAAACTCAAGCGAATACATCAACAAGTTTTAACTCCTTAATTGTCATTAAAAAGAAAAGCTTATTTACATTCATTGATTTTAAAATACTTATCTTAAACACTTAAATTGACACCACTCACCAATCCGAACCTTTTGGGTAGGCATAGAATATGATCATAGCCGCACCCACTACCTTTGACTTAAACCATATATATTGTTAAACAATTTGGGGGGAAAAACAAAAACTAAAGTTCACGCCAAAACCCCACAAATTAGTAGTCCAAGTCATACTCTATCTTTTTAATTAGTTGGTAAAAAGATACCGTACAATACCGAAATGCGATGCAGACAAGAAGCAAACCATCGATGGACCCATAATAATAATAATACTTGCTTGAAATTTGTGTATGTAGTATAATATACATGAGAGGAAAGCAGTACCTGTGAGATTTATGAGCTCTTCAATCTTCTACAGAATATAGCTCAATGAAGAAAAACTGTGGGCATAATAAGCTAATTTGGATCGTCTTTGGCTAATTGGCTTGTCTAACTTTCTTTTTCCTTTTCTTTTCTGTCGTATTATTATGCGTTAGCTAACAATTAGTAGCACCTAATAATGGCGCATCTCCACTGGGGAAAAATGGCGCATCTGATTTTCGTTTATTTTCTTCTTCTTTGAAATATATTTTTCTAATCAAGGTAAGGAATAATAGAACAAAGAAGAATTTAAGCTATCATTGATCCACGCCTGGGGTTTGGTTCAAAAAGTTATTCACAACAAACGCCCAGTATAATGCCGCGGAGTGAGGCGTGCGAGGGTAATATGTACACCCGGAGGTTACCTCTATTCCTAGGCACTCGAGACTGTTTTCCAAAGACCTCGGTTCCAAAAAAAAAAAAAAAAAAAAGAAGAAAATGACTCATTAGTCACACTCAAGCAGAAACCA
>MU687468.1:149945-171048 GCA_026770625.1 Nicotiana glauca | reverse complement strand
TTTTCCAAAGACCCCGGTTCAAAAAAAAAAAAAAAAAAAGAGAGAAGAAGATGACTCATTAGTCACACTCAAGCAGAAACCATAACACTAACAAAAGCAGAACAACCAAAAAATAAATAATATTGCAATAACATTAACGAGTAATTAAGGTAGATGGCAAGCATAAAGTGAATTCAACATACACTGCAAGCTATATAAGATCCATCATAATTCAATACCGCCTCATCCCGGAATAAAGTACGCAAAGCTCTGCTCCCAAATGCTTGACCTCCAAACATTCCCATCAAGGGTCATGTCTTCAGAAATTTGCAGTCGGATCATGTCCTGCATGATCACCTCTCCCCATTACTTCTTAGACCTTCCTCTGACTCTTCTCGTGCCCACCACGGCCAACCGCTCAAGCTTTCCAAAAGTTATTCACAAATAAAAAGGAAATAGCAAATTGATCCGTGTTTTCTCGACAAACTTATTTTTAATTTCTTTTGGAATATTATGAGAAAAATTTGTTAAAAATTAATCAAAAGGTTACGCATGTTTGGTTGGTTATATAAAAATTTAGTATTTTAAAAGGAAAAGGCTAATACTCTGACATTTTAATTTCGATCTTAAACATGATTCAAACTTCTAGCTATTAGAAATGAGTGAGTTTAACTAGAAAAGAAAAAAAAATGTACAAAAATAATATACTAGCGTGATTAAATTGAGTTGAAAATAATTAAAAAGTGTTGTGAACTAGTTCGTGATTTTTTTTAAATTCAAAATAGATCATTTTATATTAAAATACTAATTTGTAAATTTTTGTTGCATTTGTTTCTGCATATTTTACGAAGAATGACTACAATGTTATGGGTATGACAACTTAGAGCTCTTTTTGGATTAGTTTTAGCGTTACTGATAAGCCTTTGGTGTTAAAAAAAATTTTTTTGTAATTAAATTAATTTTATAAATAAATAGTTACGTAATTGGGTATAAGTGCTCAAATTTTCTTTTTTTGTGATAATAAATGTGAAATATTATTATTAACAAAATAAATTAATATACCTAAAGAACACCTAGTGGCATAACCACCTTCTAGGAATGGTGCTACGAACACATAGGCCTCGAATAACCTATTTACAAATCTTTTGAACCAAGTAATTACATTATAAGATTTTCCAGAACCCCTCTAAAAACCTACTCTTTCTTTGATTTTCTTTTGTATTTGTGGTACAACAAAACTTCTATTTACGGTTATATCTTTAAACAACTTTCAATTCCTTGTTCACTAAGTGTAATAGACCATAACACCCCAAGCAGCTGTAACGACCTCATTCTGAAACTTCTTCTCCTGTTTGCTTTTAATCCCTTTCAGTATCTACTCTATTTTTTTCATGTTGGACCTGTACGCCTAGCCATTGAAATAGATTATCTCGCACCTTAGTTATCTAGTTACATCCTTAAAAAAAGATGGTGGTGAGTTTCTATGGTCAATCCACCACACAAGAAGCAATCATCATTTCAACAGGAATGTGCATTCTGATTAATCTCTATTTGGTCAACAATTTATCTGGTGCAACAAGCCAGACAATAAACACGTGTTTATGTTGCATTATTGAATTCCAAATAGCTCTCTGCTTACATTCTATCTAAGTCTCTCAGTATTGCATCGTAGTTGTTAGTTACAAAATAAGTGCCGGAAGATGTTAGCACATACATGTGATATCAAATCTCATTTCCTCTTTCAGTGAATTTAACTTCTTCCAATACCAAATGCAGTTCATTGGATATCAAAACTAGATTTCATATATAGTATATGCACCCATTTTACACATAATACATCCTTCTTCTCATCCAATTTTTAAAATTGTTTACCTACAGAAGCATTATTCTACTTGTTGCAACCTTTTGATATTTCAACCCAAAAACTTCTTTGGCACACAAATTTTGTCCCGCGCTATCAAGGCCACCTTCCTTTTCTTATCAAACTTTCTCATAAGTAATCTCTGCATTTTTTATCCACCTCTATAAGAATACTCTAGGGTAGTATTAATACAGCCCCCCTAAATTATGAATAGAGAATAACACAACATTGATGATATATGATCTGGCATCATAAGATAGCTGCCTATAATATGTTGTAGTGATTTTGCTAATAATTCTTTCAACCAACTGATAACATTCAATCTTACTCCGCTTCTTTGAGGACAAAGACAGACCAAGATATCTGATTGGGAAAGACCCTAATGTAGTTCCCGTGTTTGCTCAACCACACCAGCAAACAATGTTGGATTTATCTAAGTTAGCCATCAGCCCTATAACATTGCTAAAATAATCAAATGTTGATATTACTTTATTCACTAATTCAATGTTAGCTTCACAGAAAATTAATGGACTATTTGCAAGATAAGATGAGTTAGCATGAGATGTTTATAGATACGATGAAACTTGAAGTCCGACAATCCATCCGTACTCTCCAAAATTCTGGATAGGTAATCCATAACTAGCACAAACAGTAGAGGAGATATTAGGTTCTCCTGCCTTATATATCCCTTCCCTGCAAAATAACCACGCCCTTTCCCATTTACTTTGACTGAAAACTTAGTAGAAGAGATGCAAGTCATCACTAGATGAGAAATTTATTAGGAAAACTAAATTCTATCAATGTTTCCTCTACTAATGGATGATTAGGAAAACTAATCAAATAACATGTGCAGAATATCAATATAAATTTAACAACAGAAAGCAAAATAAATAAATAGCAACAAAGAACAATCATGTGATAAAACAGAAAAATAATCAAGCCACAGATAAAATACATACGAAATCAATTAAGGAAAGACAATGACAATTCTAATCGTCAAACCGTTTTGACACAAGATTTATAACAAGAATCACCCCGAGATACCACACCTCATAATCTCAAATCACGAATCATATATATAGAACCTCGTGCCTACATTATTAATTATCCTCGCACAGCAAGACCTCGCGCCACAATATAAGTCACAACTGTATAGACAAATTAAGTGTTGCACGAACAACTCACGTACCAATATCACAATCCGCCTACCGTGGTTACGGGCTCAATATCACAATCCACCTGCCGTGGTAACATGCTCAATATCATAATTCATCTGGCATGGTCACAGGCTCAATACCACAATCCGCACAACATGATCACGGGCTCAATATCACAATCCTCCCGGTATGGTCACTGGCTACCAGTCCAACCATGTAGCAAAGAAAATAGATATACAAGAATACATGTATATGATCAATGAACATCAAGTTTCATACTCCTGTGATTAGTATAAATGACATGTTAAGGTGTATGCATGTGCAAGTATATAATCACAACTCAAATCAACACATTGTCATGCCCCAAACTTGGGAAGGCGAGACCGGCACCCGGTGCCTTACTTAACAGAGTGTACCAACATGAGACTAATGGAATATAAACATACAATGTCATACTTTGGTTATAGGGCCTCATTGAAAGACAATTTGTGAAATAAAATATAAAACTGAACGAAGGATAGCTCTGACTGAATATCAATATAAAGCTAGGCCAAAAATTCCATCATAACTACCATAGCTGACAAACCAAAAACTATATACATACAAGGCATACAAGCCCAACATATTGCACTGACTGACAGGATACGTCTACTAGCCTCTACTAATGGATGATTGGATGTACTATGGTCGGAACAGGGCCCCGACCTACCTATAATATATATATATATACACACACACACACACACACACATACATAATATATACTCAAAATCCTAGACCCGACAACTCCAAAGAACGTGGATCTTACCAATCAAGCTAAACTCGAATATCACCTACTAAGGAGGTCTACCCGTCTGTCTATCTGGACCTGCATGCATGAAATGCAGCATCCCCAAAAAAGGGATGTCAGTATGAAATAATGTACTGAGTATATAAGGCAATAGAATAACTGAAAGCTGAAACTGAACTAATAATATAATGACTAAAAGTAATTGGGAGTCATAGATGATCTAGAGATATACTTACTTGCTGATACTAACTCAACTCTCTCAATATAGTAAGTAAAATAGTTGTCCGGTCCTATAAGGCTCGGTACGTGTAACTGCTCGGTCATAGTAAGCTCGCTCATAGGCGCTCGGCCATATTAGGGTCAGTATCTAGGCCATTTTAGGCTTACTCATAGGCGCTCGGCCACAATAGGCTTGGTATATAACTTACCATCTGATCAAAGGTTTTCCGATAGGGGCCTTCCCACCAATTATAGCTCGATGATGGTAAAAATACTGTAATACTGTAAATATATAGGCCCTCTGCTCTCTTGACTGGAAGAAGACAATACTAATTGAATATAAAGTCTCGATAAGGGAGAGTACTATAACTTATGAGACTAAGATAATGTATTAATATAGGAGTACGAATTTCTCTTTATGTCATCGAACACCAATAGTCATGAGATAATTCCAAAATTAATTCACGAAATGTATAATTATCGCATAACGAACGACAAGCTTATTTTAAATAAAAACGGGCAGCATCTCCCCTATATTCCGTACTTCCTCCCAATTCGAGACAACACCAACAACACAAGAACACAATAATAACAACATATATACATCATTTTATAACTTTATATCCATCACAAAATACTACAAAAAGCCCAACATACCCCGATGACTTCATACATAAAACGACACTTATAGTAGTGTCAATCAATCTGAAAATATTATGACGAACGACCAACCCACCACCGCAAATTTATGTGGTAATCCTATACACCCTTTCTCCTCCAAAACTCCATAAAACAGTAGCAAAATACACAATGCAACAACAACAAAAAAAAGCCCACAAAACAGTCTGCTACAAGTTGAATAACTCGAACTCACGGCTTCTGATCACCATCCTGTGAGTTCTTACAATTGTAGAATGAGTTTCTATACTTTTCTAGCAGAAAAATAGATGAAGGAGAGCAGTATACTTGCCTTATTTGGTGAATATATAAGCTCCTATCTTGGTCCTTCAACCCTTAGGTTTTTATCCAACTAGAACTTGAAAAGCAGAGAAAATCAATAAGGGTTTATGTTGAATTTTTGGGAGAATTTTGCAGGGGCTTATCTCTGGGTTTTATACTCTATAATGAGCGTGAATATGAAGGAAATAAGCCCTTAAAGGGGATATTTGTCCGACCCGAAATAGCATCTTTTGGACATATTTAGTCCTCTCATTTAAGCAAGTAGGTGACACACCTACTTGCCGCCTATGCAGTCTGAGAAGTCTCGCAAAACCACATATTTCTCTCTACTCCGATGTCACATTGACAAATTGTTTAATGCGTTAGAAACTAGAATCATAGATCTTTAATTTTATAGGTGGATCACCCCGTAACTCTAAGTATATTGGTAGAAAAGCTCAGTGATATTTGACCTAAATTTCAGTAAAGCTTATGAACGTAACTTGTGATGACATTCATCGACTTTTGTTCCATAACTCACTTGACTTCAATACTTGCAGATGACTATCAAGTAACATAACCCTGTTATCATGTTAATAACCCTAGTCTCACCCCAAAGCTACGGGGTTATAACATTCCCAACTTGTCGACTTTTGACGAAATATTATTTTCTTCAGTTCCTTTAGCATCTGAACCTTTCAACCCTCTTTGTACTTGTTGTTCATGATCTTCAATATTTATAACCTCCAAGGTAACATGATTAAATTATTTTATATACTTTCAAAGATGATCTCATTTTTTTTTTCTTACAACAGTTTGCTTACGACGTACTTTTACGTATAAAAATATGCGGTGTAACATCATTCCCCCCTTTGGAACATTCATCCTCGAATGTTGACTCTTAGAAACTTGGGAAAATTTCATCAGAGTCTCCTCCGTACACTAGACTAAAACCAACCTGCACGCAGCCAGAAACCATACTATACATGACACACATGGCCAATGTCTATAAATAGCAATACTTGGCCTCACATGGCCATCAATCATAAATACTGCATGTCAAAAATAAGAGCTTACCTGATGACCTACTAGTACGAATCGAGTTGTACTGAAGTATCCCCTCTTGATCCATATCTTCAGTTTGAAATAGGTGGGGTATTTAAACTTCATTTCTTCCTTCTCCCAACGTCATCTCTTCCACGTTCTTGATTCTCCATAAAACCTTTACGAAGGCTACCTCCTTATTTCGTAGCTTGCAGATATTTCGGTCTAGGATGGCAACTGGAACTTCCTCGTACGATAAGCCATCCATGATCTGTACATCATCAGTGGGCACCACTTGGGTAGGATCCCCAATGCACTTTCGTAACATAGATACGTGAAAACCCAAATGGACAGACTCCAATTCCGAGGGAAAATCTAACTCATAAGCTACTCAAGCCACTCTTCGAATAACACTATAAGGCCTAATATATTGTGATTTAAGCTTTCCTTTCTTGCCAAACCTCATCACTCCCTTCATAGGCAACATATTTAAGAATACCCAATCATTAACCCCGAACTCTAAGTCTCATCGCCGCACATCAGAATATGACTTCTGACGACTCTAAGTTGTCGTCGCTCTCGGATAAGCTTTGCCTTCTCTACGGCATGTTGAACCAAGTATGGCCCATGTAACTTAGATTATCAAACATCAAACCACCCTATAGGAGATTTGGACTTACGCCCATACAAAGCCTCAACAAAGCCATCTGGATACTGGAGTGGTAACTGTTACTATATGCAAACTCGATAAGAGGTAGATATCCATCCCAACTTTTTTTAAAATCCAACATACATACTCGTAACATATCCTCGAGTGTCTGTTGTGCGCTTGGCTTATCCATCGGTCTGTGGATGAAAAATTGTGTTGAGATTCACCTGAGTCCTTAGACCTCTCTGAAATAACCTCCAAATATGTGTTATAAACTGGGTCTCACAGTCAGATATAATAGATACTAGTACTTTGTGTAGCCACACTATCTCCTTAATATATAACTTCGCATAATCTTCAGTTATATATGTAGATCTAGCCGGTAGGAAATGGGCTGATTTTGTGACCCTATCGACTATCACCCATTTAGAATCAAACTTATAACGAGAACGACACAAACCCGTGATAAAGTCCATGTTTATCGCCTCCCATTTCCATGTCGGGATCTTTATAGTCTGTATTAGCCCTTTGGGTTTCTGGTGCTTTACTTTCACCTGCTGGAAATTATGACATTGGGCGACAAACTCAGCAATGTTCTTCTTCTTCTTCTTCTTCTTCTTCTTCTTCTTCTTCTTCTTCTTCATATCGCTCCACCAATACTCATCCTTAATGTCATAATACATCTTTATCGTTCCAGGATGAATGGAACACCATGAATAATGTGCCTCTAACATAATCCTGTCTCGTAGCCTTGCTACATCTAGGACACACAAACGACCCCTATTATTTGAGAACCCCATCTTTCTTGAGCTCTAACAACGGCTTCTTCTACTGTGGAACTCGCTCTCTCAACTCAACCAACTCTGGGTCTTCGTACTCCTTTCCTTTACTTCAGTTTGAGAGATGATTTTGTAGTGTTTAGGAGTATAACTCCACCATCATCATCATCTACTAACCGAACCACCAAACAAGCCAATTGATGAAACCCTCTAGCTAATTCTATTTTCTCAGCCTCTACATGTGCTAAGCTACCTATAGATCGACGACATAAGGCATCAGCTACAATATTAGCTTTCCCTGGATGGTAGAGAATGTTAACATCGTAATCTTTCAATAACTCTAACCATCGCCTCTGTCAAAAATTCAACTCCTTTTGCTTGAAGATATATTGCAAGCTTTTATGATATGTAAATACATCCACATGAACACCATATAAATAATGATGCCATATCTTAAGTGCGTGGACAACCGCAGCTAACTCGAGGTCGTGGGTCGGATAACTCCTCGCGTGCTTCCTCAACTGCCTTGACACATACTCAATTACCTTTCCATGTTGCATCAAGACACATCCTAAACAGACACTTGAGGCATCACAATACACGACATAACCATTTGGACCCTCTAGAAGTGTTAGAACTGGCCCTGAGGTCAACCTGTTCTTAAGCTCTTGAAAACTCCTCTCGCAAGCCTCTATCCACTGAAACTTAATTGATTTCTAAGTCAGCTTTGTCAATGGTGCCAAAAGGGAAGAAAAACCCTCTACGAACCGCCGGTAGTAGCCTACTAAGCCTAGAAAGCTATGAATCTCTATCGAAGTGGTAAGTCTAGGCTAGGATTTCATGGCCTCAATCTTCTAAGTGTCTACCTTTATAACTTCATCGGATACAGTATGCCCCAAGAATGCTACATACTTCAACCAGAACTCACATTTAGAAAACTTATCATACAACTTACGATCGCAAAGGGTTTGGAGTACCGCTCGCATGTGGTTTGCATGCTCTTCCTCTGAACGTGAATAAATCAGAACATCATCAATAAATACTATCGCGAACATATCTAAAATGGCTGGAATACATTATTCATCAAGTCCATAAATACGGCAGGTGCATTTGTCAATTTGAAGGACATAACAAGGAGCTCGAAGTGGCCATATCGGGTCCTGAAGGCTGTCTTCGGAATATCTTTCTCCCGAACTCTGACCTGATGGTACCCCAACCTCAAATCTATCTTTGAAAAGCATCTAGCCCCTTGCAATTGATCAAACAAGTCATCGATCCTTGGAAGTGAATACTTATTTTTAATAGTTACCTTGTTCACATGCCTATAATCGATACACATCCTCAACGAGCCATCTTTCTTCTGCACAAACAGTACCAGTGCACCCCAAGATAAACTACTAGGTCTGATGAAACCTTTCTCTGGAAAATCTTTTAACTGCTCCTTCAACTCCTTCAATTCGGCAGGTGTCATTCAATATGGAGGGATGGATATTGGTTGAGTTCCCGGAAGAAAATCGATGCTAAAATCAATATCTCGCTCTAGAGGAAAGCCTGGAATCTCATCTGTAAACACATTTGCGTACTCTCTAATTACTGGAATTGACTAAAGTGTAGGTATCTCAGCATCTGTATCTCCAGCTCACACAATATGATAAATTCACCCTTTTGCTATCATTTTCCTCGCCTTTAGATAGGAAATAAACCTACCTCTGAGTGTCGATGTATTACCTACCCATTCACGGATTGGCTTACCCAGAAAATGAAATTTGGTTGCCTTTGCTTGGCAATAAATTGTGGCATAGCAAGCTGCCAACCAGTCCATGCTCGTGATAACATCAAAATCCATCATCTCTAACTCAACTAGATCGGCTAAGCTCTGACGACTACAAACTATCACCGTACAACCTCGGTAAACCCATCTAGCAATAATCGGTTCTCCGACCAGTGTAGATACCACAAAAGGATTACTCAGTATTTCAGGCACTATACCAAACTTCCCCGCGACAAACATGGTAGTATACAATAAAGTAGATCCTAGATCTATCAAGGCATAAACATCGTGAGAGCAAATGGTCAATATACCTGTCATAATGCCTGATGATGACTCCATGTCCTATGGACCCATTAAATAATAGATACGATTCTGCTTACCACCCAAACTAGAACCTCTACCTCTGTCTCTACCCGATCTCTACCAGCCGAAGACTGAGACTCGCGCCCTGAAGGATGCATAGACATAGATAATCCTACTGCTAAACTCGTTGGTTGTGCCATATCCCTAGAATCTCTACTTGGGCAATGTCGCATCATATGCCCCATACTCCTACATGTATAAAAAGCTTCAGAACCTGCTCGACATTGGTCCAAGTGTCCTCTACCACAGATGTCACACCGCTGTGAAAATGACCATGTCTGCCCTAAACCTTGATGTCACCGCAAACACGACGCTCGTGAGCTTTCACCTGGTCCTGACTGAGCATATCGGTCAAACCTCTAACCCTGTAACTGAGGTCGTGGAGGTCTAGGTGGTCGTCCGAAGTGCTGGGACCTATTACTACCCTGAGACTGTTCCTGAGACTTGGAAAATCTCATCCTCTAACACTGCCCTTGCTTAGCCCTCTAAGTACCCTACTTCCAATTTATATTCTAGGCAAATGCCTGAATCCTGGAGATATACATACTATACTGCAATGCAGCGGTGTCACATGCCTCAGTCAACTCTGGGGCCAACCTTGCTATAAACCTGTGGATCCTATCCCGCATAATAGCAACTATAGATGGAGCATATCTAGCAATGAGTCAAAATAGAGGCTATACTCTCGAACGCTCATATTGCTTTACTTGAGAGCTATAAATTGATCGACTCGAGCATATCGGATCTCTCGCGATAATTATTGGTCAAGGAAGGTATCTGAAAAATTCTCCCAAATAGCTAGAGATGCATCACGTCCCTTGGGATTTTCCCATCCCTCGTACCAAAGGACGGCTATATCTCGGAGGCAAAAAGCTGCTAGCTCAACTGCCTCTTTCTCTGTGTCATGCATAACCTAGAAGATCTTGTGAAGTTGATCTATGAAATCCTACAGGTCCTCCATTTAATCTATCCCTGTGAACTCTAGGGGACTCATGGAAATAAACTCTCGAACCTTTGAACTCCCAAACCCTTTAGAAGATCCTGCACTAGCTGGTGCCCTAGCCTATTGCTGGGTAGCTACCAACTGTGTCAACAAATGCACTGCACTCCTCAAGTCCTGATCTGATGGAAGTGGAGGGGGAACTATATGTGCGGTATCCTTAGGAATCTCCTAAAGTGGTGGAGGAGCTGATAATGTCTGAGTAAGGGTCTCGCCTTGGGCCTTAAACTGGGCCCAATCTATTGGGGGTACCCTGATGGTCCCTTCACCCGCTTTTGTATCTCTCCTCTGACTAGCCGTAGTCTTCCTAGTCACCGTCATATCTGTATGCAAATACCAATATGTAAGTTTAACTCAAATTTCTTATAACTCAGTTTTACAACATGATTTAGATTTGAAAGAAGGGTAACCAACTCCTAAACGTCATGTAGTTCCCTATTTATATAATGTGATGCACAACACATCTATAAACAAGACCATACTAGACACGACTTGTAGATTCCCTAGGATAGAACTGCTCTGATACCAAGTTTGTCATGTCTCAAACCTGGGGAGGCGAGACCGGTACTCGATGCCTTGCTTAATCGAGCGTACCAATATGAGACAGAGGGACTCTGAACATAAAATGTCATACTTTGTCCATACGACCATATTTTAAGATAATTTTTGAAAAAAAATATAAAATTGAATGAAGACTAGCTCTAACGGAACATCAATATAAAGCTGGTCCGACAAGGTCGTCATAACTACTACAGCCGACAAACCAAAAAAGATATACATACAAGGCCTACAAGCCCAACATATTGCACCGACTGACATGGTGTGTTCACAAGCCTCTACTGATAGATGTACTGTGGTCGGAACAGGGCCCTAACCTACCTATAATATATATATACACACACACACACAAATATACATAATATGTACTCAAAACCCTAAACTTGGCAACTCCGAGGGACGTAGAGCTTACCGATCAGGCTCAACTCGGACAATACCTATTGAGGAGGTCTACCCGTCTGTCTATCTAGACGTGCATGCATGAAGTGCATAATCCCCAAAAAGGTACGTCAGTACGAAATAATGTACCAACTATGTAAGGCAATAGAATAACTGAAAACTGGAACTAAACTGATAATATAATAATTAAAAGTAACTGAGAGTCATAGATGATTTGGAGATATACTTACATGCTAATACTAACTCAACTCTCTCAATAAAGTAAGTAAAATAGTTGTTCGG
Organism: Nicotiana glauca; assembly: GCA_026770625.1. Lineage (NCBI taxonomy): Eukaryota > Viridiplantae > Streptophyta > Magnoliopsida > Solanales > Solanaceae > Nicotiana > Nicotiana glauca. Next base: position 159,258 of record MU687468.1, on the reverse strand, counting down.
ACTTATAAGGCTCGGTACGTGTAACTGCTCGACCATAGTAGGCTCTCTCATAGGCACTCGACCATACTAGGCTCAGTATCTCGACATTCTGGGCTCGCTCATAGGCGCTCGGTCACAGTAGACTCGATATATAACTACCATCTAATCTGAGGTTGTCTTATAGGGGCCTGTCCACCAATTATAGCTCGATGGTGGTGAAAATACTGTAATATTGTATATATAGAGAGCCTCTTCTCTCTTGACTGGAAGAAAATAATAATTAATTGAATATAAAGTCCTGATAAGGGAGAATATTGTAACTTTTAAGACTAGGATAATATATAAAAACGGGCAACATCTCCCCTATAATCCTTACTTCATACCAATTTGAGACAACACCAACAACAACATATATACATCATTTTCCAATCTTATATCCATCATAAAATACCACAAAACAGCTCAACATACCCTGATCATGTAACGACCCGACTGGTCGTTTTGAGATCTAGTGTGTTGTTCAGTGGTCTGAGGCCATGAGCAGCTTCATTTCAGGTGTTATGACTTGTACGCGAGGTCGTAATTGAATTTCGGGAAGTTCAAAGTTGAATTGGGAAGAGAATTCTCATTTCGGAAGCTTAAAGTTGAAAGAATGAACTAAGATTGGAATTATGAGTAAACGACCTTGGAATTAGGATTTAAGGGTTCCAGCAGGTTCATATGATGATTTCGGACTTGGGCGTATACCCGGTCCGGGTTTTGGATAACCCAGGAGTGTTGTGGCGCCTATTGTGGAAGTTAGCATTTAGAAGAAATTTCATAAGGTTGGCTTGAAGTGTATTTCAGTGTTATAGATGTCCGTTTGGGATTTCAAGACTGTGAATAGATCCGTATAGTGATTCTGGAGTTGGAGGCGCGATCGAAAGTGAATTCGGAGGTCCGTAGGTCATTTTGAAGTCATTTGGCTAAAGATAGAAACTTGAAGGTTTTTGAGAAGTTTGACCGGAGGTGTACTTTTTTGATATCGGGGTCGGAATTCAATTCCGGAATTTTTAGTAGGTCCGTAATGTCAAATATGACTTGTGTACAAAATTTGAGGTCAATCGGACGTGATTTGACAGGTTTAAACGTCAGAAGTAGAAGTTTGAAATTTTTAAGTTCATAAAACTTGAATCGGGGTGTAATTCATGGTTTTAGCGTTGTTTGATATGATTTGAGGCCTCGGGCAAGTCCATAACGTGTTTTTGGATTGGTTGGTAGGTTTGGTTGAGGTCCTGGGGGCCTCGAGTGGATTCCGGGTGGTTAACGGATTGAAAATGGGATTGTTGGACAGCTGAAGGAAGCTGGTTGCTGGTATTTTCGCTTCTGCGGTGGGTTGACCGCAGAAGCGGAAGGGGAGTCGTAGAAGAGGTTTTTGTTCTAAGGATTGAGGACCGCAGATGCGGTCAAGGTTTCGCAGTTCGCGATCCCGCATCTGCGGGGAAATGGTCGCAGAAGCAGATTGGAGTATTTTGGAGAGGACCGTAGATGCGGTAAGAGTTTCATAGAAGCGGGACCGCATCTGTGGGTGATGCGTCGCAGAAGATAGAAAAAGTTGGCTTAGGGAAGACCACAGATGCGATAAATTAACCGCACTTGCGGAACCGCAGGTGCAAAAATAGGTAGGGCAGAATGGATGTTTAAAAATCGTGATTTGAGTTCATTCCTCTCATTTTTCATGGCTTGGGCGATTTTGGGGGAACTTCAAGAGGAGATTTTTGTCATCAATGATAAGGTAAGTTATCCCCACCTATTTTGAGTTGAATACATCAATTATGTATGGATTTGGGCATGAAAATTAGTATAAAAATTGAGGTTTTGGTGAAAAACCTAGAAAATTATATTCTTGGAATTTAGCCACGATTTGGGTATGGAATTTAGAGAAAATTGTATATTTGAGTTCCTAAGGTGATGGGTAATCTTTATCTTCAAAAAAAAAAAATCGGATTCCGGGCACGTGGGTGTTTTGGTCAACCTTTCGATCGGGGTTAGAAATTATTATAAAATTGGATTATAATGAGTACCTTAATATATATTAATGGATTCGTATTATTATTTGCTATCTTTGGAGCGAGTGAGTCTCCTTTCTAACCTTGTAAGAGGGAATTGTCCCCATAGGTGAAATAATTGATTATGTGCTCCTATTTATGGGGGGCTACGTACGCACGAAGTGACGAGAGTCCGTGCGTAGCTACTATTATGCTATTGTCCGGGTAGATTGGACCCAAAAGCATGTTATACTTGGATTATTTGTGAACCCATGGATAGCTTGAATTGCTTAAATCATATTGAATTAATAAGTAAAATTCTAAAAGAAATAAACTTCATTTTATAAAAATTGTTAAAGGAGAATTGGTTTTATTTGGATAGTTATTCCCCGATAAAATTATAATTGGCTATTTGAGCATGTATATTATGTGTACCTGCGTCACATGGATGATTCGCGAGCAGGGTGATTGCATATCTTACGTGTACCTGCGTTGCATGGATGATTCGCGAGCAAGGTGATTGTTTATTTTATGTTGACCGCATCGCATGGATGATTCACGAGCGGGTTAATAGACGCATCTATGGTTCGTGCCGTTTGACCCTCGGCAGTGCACAGTTTACATTCTTGTTCGATTGGGCCGTCGCCTCGGTGTGAACTGCGCATGTTATTCTTCGCTTGAGAATTTTAAATGTGAAATTGGCCTTTTGTGGCTTTATATAAATTGATAAGATAATAAAGAATAAACCTTGAAAATCCTTGATTATTTGTTGAAGGTGTTTACCTATTTTCCGGCTTCGTGAATTAGAACTACTATATAAATCCATAATTTTCCTCACATTTCTAGAATATTGTTAATTGACCTCTAGTAAGTGTCGAAGTTGACTATCTCGTCTCTACTTCTTCGAGATTAGGCGAGATACTCATTGAGTACACGTTGTTTACGTACTCATACTACACTTCTGTGCATTTTTGTTGCACGGGTATATGTTTCTCTAGCAACCTACTGGCATAGCAGCGCAAATGATTCTGGGACTAGGTGAGTTGTATTACTCGAGGCGACCCGCAGCCAGTGTAGTCCCTTTCAGCATATTGTATTTATTTCATGTCCATTGTATTTTGGACGGATGTTGTATTTTATTTCGTTATTTGTAGATGCTCATGCACTTGTGACACCGAGTTCTGGGAGGATTTTGGATTATCCAGTATTAAGTCCTTTATTGACTTTAAGTTTATTTTTTTTGTAAAATTTTTATTGTAACATTCTTCGTATAAGAAAAACATTTTTCGCAAGTACTAAAACTGGAATTTAATTATGCATTCTTGGTTGGCTTGCCTGACAGCGGTGTCCGGCGCCACCACAACCCTTAGTGGATTTTGGGTCGTGACAACATGGTATCAGAGCACTAGGTTCCTAGGGTCTCACGAGTCATGAGCAAGTCTAGTAGAGTCTCGCAGATCGGTACGGATACGTCTGTACTTATCCTCAGGAGGCTGCAGGACTGTTATGAGTACTTCCCTTCTTGATTCCTTATCGTGCGATTTAATTTCATGTGAGGCTTATGCCTTTGTTTCTTTCCTACTCAATCTTATGCGACGCGAAGCGCTCGTTATAAATCGAGAATTGAAGAACCGTAATGGTACTACGAATGTGATACGAGATGTTTCTCCCAGTATAGCTGATCAGATTATTATCGTCGCGTTGTAGAAGGACCTTTGGTGGTTTCAGCCCAGTAGCGGTACTTTTGAGGGCTCTGGGGCTAGGCACAAGATGTCACGATGCTTATGAACAATTGTTCCGTGGTATTGCTATAATGGTAAGAAGTTTTGCCCATTTGTCGAGGCAGTGAATGACTTCAAGGGAGGTTTACTCAGTGCATAATCAAGAGATTTAATATTTTATTCCCGGTAGAGGGAAGGGCAATCGAACTAAGGGTGGTCAGATGTGGACTGGTGGAAGTAATGAGACTTGGTAATTGCGAGCGTGTTGGAGTTTCTCCTATGATGGAGTACTGTTGTTCTAATTGAACGTATTAAGTTTGTCGGTGTTTGATCATCTACAATTCGCCTTGGGGGAAAGATATCATGAAATAGTATCGGAGATGCAACTATCAGATATCGCAGGGTGCGGTGGTTTAGAATTGAATCAGTATTGTAAATGTTGACGGTTCGAGAAAGATGACCTTCGGAAAAGTTTGGAGTTAGTGGCAAATTGTGGATTCAAGTTCTATGAAAATAAATTTTATTAAGGCAACGACTGAGCAGCAAAAGATGAGAAGGACATATGGGAAGTGTCAGTCAGAGTTTTAAACTTCTAAAGGGCTGGGCTTAGGGAGCGCATGCCGAGCAGTTGATTAAAGAAGTGAGTTTGCCCAAAGTGGGAGAGCAGCAGAGCTGCGTAGGGGCTTGGTAATGAGATTACTATGCACCTTAAGGGAGTCTGGAATGATTTGAGAATATTGGTATTTGGTTATTGGGGTCTACGGATCTAATTTGAAGTAGGGATTGTTTTGCGGCCAGAGATTTAACATAACGGAAAGGATCCGCTTAAATAAAGAAGGATGTAGCGTGACTTTGAATTGGAAGGATGTTGCCGCGTATTTAAATGATGTCCACGGGGGTAAATGAACCTGTGTAGTTGGAAAGTGAGCTCAGACTCAGGATGGGTTATTGATGTCGAAGTGATTGTACCCCATGTAGCGGCGTTGGAAGATGCCGGGGAGAGCCTTCTATTGGTGGGTTACCCAAGTGGGCAGGTTAGCAGTCGCGTGGTTGGTGAGGCTCCTGCGAAGAATTTTATCGGTTATGTAGCAAAAAGATTGGTCGTGCGAATGTAGTGGGTGAATCGAAGTATAAAAGAATAGGGCTTTAAGGAAGGAATCCGAGAATTATACGGTTGATCGCGCAAGGTTATGTCGATGAAAGCTAGGGAATCTTGGTGAATTCCAGAGTGGGGGAATAATGGCTTCAAGCTAAGTGGGAGAGTCCCACCGCTTATGATTGGGTTGCATGGTTAACTACTTACGAGATTTCTGGTTATTAGCATATCGATGGACTATTTCAGCTACGGGGAAAGACTATAAGTGGTAATCTGAGCAAATGAATTATTAAAGGTGGGCTATCATTGGCCTTATTGGCGCCTGTTCAGACATGGGGAAAGATTCAGGATTTTGCTTTGTATAGATGCGGGTTCCGAGGGAAGTGATTCGGCGGGTTCTTCGCCAAGGGGGTATTCATGTGATGGAAGACTCATGGAGTTGATTATATTCGGGTCCAAGTTAGATCGGGTGGCTCTCAACAACGGTCCTAATGGGATTAAAAAGGGGTAAAATGTGGTGCCTAATGATTTCGAGCCTATAGCTACGGTTGAGAACCAAGCTTGGTAGCAACTTATGAGAAGGTGCCCAGAATGTTCTATGATATGTTAACTTGCGGTATAGCATTTGAGAGATATGAATCAGTTCGTGGGATTTGAGACAGCATGGTCTCGTGATTCAGGGTCACTCGAGATGAGTGCAGGTGGAGTATGTTATGTGTTGGATGGAATTAGTATTATTTCTAAGGTAATTGGGGTGGATCAAAAGAAGGTAGGTTGGTTAGCCATAATTTAGTTGGCATGTTGGTGGTAGAGATCAGCTCTTTCAGCGTGGTTAAGTTATGTAAGTGAATTGTGGCGGTGCATGTGGGGCTTGTCAGCCGCCGTAATTGATATCATTCTGAAGCATTCTACTGTTACGACTTGTTATGTGGAAGCAGATTCCGGAAGGGCTATAGTGGCTTAGACCACTACTTAGAGATTTGCATATCCCACGGTTATGGGAATTTACCTGTGTTTTGCTATGATTCTCCTGGAGTGAGTTAAGTGAAAAGTTCTTATGTGATGAAGTGTTAAAATATTAATGATTTCGGAGTTACGATGAGGATCGTGTTCTATCGTATGTTGGCACGTTGGGTGCAGTGAGTAGCATGGAAATTCAAAGTGAGGATCGAGGTTGCAGTTTGGTGCTAGTAAGGATGTCACGAGCTCGGATGAGCAAGAAAAGGGTGGAATGTTTAAAATAAATTAGTATTGTATTTAGCGTCACCTGAGATCGATGTGTTGTGAAAGAGGCTGTGCATCCTGGTTAGGGATTCTTGATCGTTTTTCAGCGTTAGTACGGCCGATGGTTTAGATGTGCGAACCCGTTATTTATTTCGGAAGATTGTGGGAGCGTGTCCCACGGGAAGATTGTATAAGTGTGACATGTAGTCACTTGTTTGACTAAAGATTTAAACCAAGTATGAGGAATTATGGTAATATCATTAAGTTGAGAATTTATGCCTAGAGGGCATTTTGTTTATTGGGCTATGGACTGAGGAGGTTTGCTCCGGTTACGATGGTTGTTCGTATGTATTATGAGGAAAAGGGAGTTACTATGGACCTTTGAAAGGTTATTAGCCCAGTTGGTGCAATCAGAAATCGGCTTGAGATCAGTGGATTGATTTAGATGTGAACATGGCTTTATATCAGGCCAGTTATGTTCATCCTAGTGAGCGTTCCTTATGGAAGAAACAATCGGGGTGTTATTTTGTAGTCAGCTATTCCAGGTAATGATGTATTGCGTCGTATGAGTTGTGAAACAACTTGGTAAATTTCTTATGTGTTGAGGTTCCGCGTGGCGATGATGCTATATGAGCAGAATGGCTCTTGAGATTCAGATCTTGTATCGCACCTCAGTTGTGCCCGAGTTTGTGGATTATAGCGTTATATGTCTCCCCATGGAATGGTATTATACACTTAGTGTGTTTATGACCGGTATCCGGTATTTTATTGTAAAGAGCAAATTTAGCTCGACGTGCATCTCCTTATATGAGATCTATGTGTGGATCGGGTGGCACGCCGCCATGGGTATGTTATTTGGATCGGGTTGCACGCCGCAACAATGTGATGTTCAGTACAGTTCCCTATTTGCCTTTATGTGTTATGTTTCCCATCTTCCGAGGGAAGCTCGTTCTAGCTGTGAGCCTGCGTCGCATGTATGATTCGTGAGTGGGGTGTCCGTTTAGCATGTTGCCCGCATCGAACGTACGATTCGCGAGCGGGGTAATTAGATCTCCTTTTCAGAGTTCATTTCCTTTTGTATCACATCATAATTAGTAGCCTATTGGCACATTGTGGCATCATATGAGACTTTTGGTCATGTTGGGGTAGGTTATTGCCTGAGCAGTTCGTACTGGGTGAGACGAGATTTTTGGATTTAGGATCAGTGCAATCTGATTACGTGAAATATATTAAGGAGCAAATATAATTATTTGGTTCAGAATGAGGTAATATTTCTTGTCAGAAGTATAAACTCAATGATTGGTTGACTCGGCAGTTGATTATGAATTTTTGCACACCTCTTCTGTTGTGGCGGCATTGTAAGAGTTAGAGTAAGACCTGTGCATGTCATGGGGTGCAATGGGAGCATTAGACTCGTGGAATTTTGACTAAGTTGATCAAAAAATGTTATTGTGGTCCGGAGAGTAAAGTGATGGTAGATGTGAATTCAACAAAGTTATGCAGCCATGTTTAGGTACATCGTGTAGTGATTGATATGGTAATCTTATGTTAGAAACAGGTCGGGCATAGAATTCCGGATGTTGGAATTGGACTCTAAGGCTTATTTTCTTGAATAAAAGAGAATATCTTCAGAATTTATCGAGCTAATGTGCTCAACCGAGTTGTGGTAGCACGGGAAGGTGCATGAGAAGTTTAACAACGATTTCAGACTACTTCAGTGTAGCTCTCAGCACATTCGAGGACGAATGTATGTTTAAGTGGGAGAGAATGTAATGACCCGACCGGTCGTTTTGAGTCCTAGCGTGCCGTTCAGCGGTCTGAGGCCATGATCAGCTTCATTTTAGATGTTATGACTTGTACGCGTGGTCGGAATTGAATTTCGGGAAGTTCGGAGTTGAATTGGGAGGAGAATTCTCATTTTGGAAGCTTAAAGTTGAAAGAATGAACTGAGATTGGAATTATGAGTAAATGAACTCGGAATCAGGATCTGAGGGTTCCAGCAGGTTCGTATGATGATTTCGGACTTGGGTGTATGCCCGGTCCGGGTTTTGGATAACCCAGGAGGGTTGTGGCGCATATTATGGAAGTTAGCATTTTAGAAGAAATTTCATAAGTTTGGCTTGAAGTGCATTTCAGTTTTATCGATGTCCGTTTGGGATTTCGAGACTGTGAATAGCTCCGTATGGTGATTCTGGAGTTGGGGGAGCGATCGGAAGTGAATTCGGAAGTCCGTAGGTCATTTTGAAGTCATTTGGCTAAAGATAGAAATTTGAAGGTTTTTGAGAAGTTTGACCGGAGGTGGACTTTTTTGATATCGAGTTTGGAATCTGATTCTGGAAGTTGAAGTAGGTCCGTAATGTCAAATATGACTTGCGTGCAAAATTTGAGGTCAATCGGACATGATTTGACAGGTTTAAACGTCAGAAGTAGAAGTTTGAAATTTTGAAGTTCATAATGCTTGAATCGGGGTGTAATTCATGGTTTTAGCGTTGTTTGATACGATTTGAGGCCTCGGGCAAGTCCGTAACGTGTTTTGGAATTGGTTGGTAGGTTTGGTTGAGGTCTCGGGGGCCTCGGGTGGATTTCGGGTGGTTAACGGATTGAAAATGGGATTTTTGGACAGCTGAAGGAAGCTGGTTGCTGGTATTTTTGCTTTTGCGGTAGGTTGACCGCAGAAGCGGAAGGGGAGCCGCAGAAGCGGTTTTTGGTCTAAGGCTTGAGGACCACATATGCGGTCAAGGTTCCGCAGAAGCGGGACCGCATCTGCGGGGAAATGGTCGCAGAAGCGGATTGGAGTATTTTGGAGAGGACTGCAGAAGTGGTCAGAGTTCCGCAGAAGCGGGACCGCATCTGTGGGTGATGTGTCGCAGAAGAGAGAAAGAGTTGGCTTAGGGAAGACCGCAGATGCAGTATTTTAACCGCACCTGCGGAACCGCAGACGCGGAAACAGCTGGGGCGGAATGGATGTTTAAAAATCATGATTTGAGTTTATTCCTCTCATTTTTCATGGCTTGGGCGATTTTTGGGGGAGTTTCAAGAGATGATTTTCGTCATCAATGATAAGGTAAGTTATCCCCACCTATTTTGAGTTGAATACATCAATTATGTATGGATTTGGACATGAAAATTAGTATAAAAATTGAGGTTTTGGTGGAAAACCTATAAAATTATATTCTTGGAATTTAGCCACGATTTGGGTATGGAATTTAGAGAAGATTGTATGTGTGTGTGTGTGTGTATATATATATATATATATATATATATTT
>MU687468.1:127923-144404 GCA_026770625.1 Nicotiana glauca | reverse complement strand
TAATGCAAAAACAGTGATATCAATCCCTGAAGGATTCAAATAATCGGCACGAAGCCCAAAACATGGCAATCAGCCCAAATCATGATAGCATCAAGTAGTTTTCAGTCAATCACGTAGTAAAATCAACAACCGGGACGGACAAAGTCACAATCCCCAACGGTGCTCTACCCCACGCTCATACCTGGCGTGCAAGTCATCACAATACAGCACTATGATGTGCAAATCCGGGGTTTTAAACCTTCAGGATATCATTCACAAGTATTACTCACCTCGAACCGGCGAAAACTCTAGCCCGTGACGCCTTTGCCCCTAAAACTGGCCTCCATACACGTCAAATTTAACCAAAATCAGGACAAATATGTCATAATATGCTAATGGGACAACACCCAATCGAAAACAATCGAAATATAACAAAATATTCGAAACTAGCAAGAACCCGAGCCCCGGGCCCACATCTCGAAAACTTATGAAATTCACATTTCCGGAATCCTCGTCTCGCCACGAGTCCCTACATACCAAGAACTCCCGAATCGGACCACAAATGGCCCCTCAAATCCCAAATTTAGAATTTTTACTTCAAGGTCTAATTTTCTTATAATTTGGCTATGTTTTCATGAATTTTAGGATGATTCTTCAATAAAATCATGTATTTAACTCATAAAACTTACCTCCAATCGATTCCCAGTCAAAACTCTTCAAAACCCTCGACAAAAGCTCCCAAGCTCGCCCAAAAAATGGTGGAAATGAGCTTGGGTCGCAGACTGAAATGTTTTTAACATTCTGTCCGGACCACTGTAGCTCCTTCTACGCGATCGCGGCCCAAGTCACGCGATCGAGGAGCACAAAACTGCTGACCTATAAATTCCTCTTATGCGATCGTAGGCAAAGCCACGCGATCGCAGAACACTGCCAGTCGACCTTACGCGATCGCAGACAAACTCACGCGATCGCACTGCCCAATCAACCAAACCTATGCGATCGCAGAATCCTTTATGCGATCGCAAAGAGCAAATCTGAGCCCCCTTCAATTCCTTCTATGCGATCGCAGCCCCAGGCTTGCGATCGCGATGAACAATTTTGCCCTGCAATTTCTGCTGCGTTTTTCCAACTCAAAATTCCCGTTAGCCATCCGAAATCACCCCGAGGCCCTCGGGACCTCAACCAAAAGCACATATATGTTCTATTACCTCATTTAAACTTGCTCGAATCATCAAAACACCATCGTTAACATCAAAATCCTCAATTTTCATCAAATCAAAGCCTAAGATTCTTAAAAACTTCCGAATTGCACATTCAATCAAAAACCTAATTAAACGACGTCCGAATGACCTGAAAATTTGCAGACAAGTCCAAATTCTCCTAACAAAGCTACTGCAACTCTTGGAATTCCATTCCGACTCCCGGATCAAAATATCACCTATCAATCGAAAATCGCCAAAATACTAACTTTGTCAAAACAAGCTAACTTCTTCACCGGACCTCCAAAATTACTTCCGATTGCGCTCCTAAGCCTTAAATAATCACCCGGAGCTAACCGAATCATCATAATTCAATTCCGAGCCCTCTAACTCATAAGTCAATATCCGATTGACTTTTTCAATTTAAGTCTTCTTAAAAGAGACTAAGTGTCTCATTTCTTATTAAAATACTTCAATTAAATTCTAATGCACCCAATACCGATGATGAAACACAAAGCAATACAATAAGGGGGAAACGGGGCGGTAACTCACGAGACGACGGGTCGGGTCATTACTCCCAACTTAAACAAACGCTCGACCTCGAGCGGACCCAGAGTTGTTCTAGAAGTCCATCAACAACTGAATAATTTTACCAAGCATATACCCGAGGTGACCCCATGTCACCCTATCTCATATAGGTCCGATAATACAACTTAGCTGAAATTTCACAATCCATCTAGTCTATAAACCATAGAACTACATTTCACCTTCTGAAATCTTACACACGATCAGAACCTCACATTTTTACTCAGAATAAACCCGAACCAGCTATAATAACCCCTACCTGCAACCTCAGGTGAAATCATATAATATACCATACAATCCAGACACTCGAAACGATAAACTCTATTCGCAGCAATTGCCCACAATAACCAAATACCGATAGAAAACCCTTTTATTAGCTAAAGTCTTATTCCAACACTTTCATATACTGCCAACGATAAATAAAACACGCGATAACCGTATCCATTCCTCAGGTTACCCATACATAATGCTATTTCCCTATTGAGTAATGCCACAACAGATTTTTTTTTTGAGCCAAACCTCGATATGAACTCTCTATTCAGCCAAAATCACATCTGTTCGCATTCATTAATGACTCTAACAATTATCTCGAATTCCACGCACCACTCTGGTGTTATGGCACCTCATCACAGGACTAAGCCACAACTTGCATAATCTACGCACCAGTGATGGGCGGTCTGAACATACTCAAATCATGACAGATGACTCAAACAAAAGAGTTGTAGCTTAATTTCCTCGGTACCATCACAACACAAGGTTGGGACCTCGTCCGACATCATAGAAATAGAATACCTGGATCTACCCCGAAGGGTCTAATCTCCACGTAGCCTCGCTACAATGCGCGATCTTATCCAAACACTGTTACACATGAAGCACCTCAAGTCGCTATGCTCAAAATAGACAGCCACGCACAGATTGATGTCTGAAACCAAGTAATCCCTCATACCCATGGTGAAGCAAGTAATATACACCGTTCAATCCTGAAAGGACACAACCGATGGGCCATTCGCCGAGCAACACCCAATATGGATTTTCTTTAGAAATCCGTAAGCAAGGCATACAAAATAACATATGAAAAACTATTCTCAACATCACACTGTTGCGGCGTGCAACTCGATCCAAATGACATACCCGTGGCGGCGTGCCACCCGATCCACACATATCCATGGAGGCGTGCCATCCGATCCATATATATATATATATATCTCACATAAGGAGATGCACATCGAACCAAATTTGCTCATTACAACAAAATATCGAGTACCGATCGTAAGCATACTGAGTGCATACAATATCTACATATAGCGTTATAAGCTACAAACTCAAGCACAATCCGAAATCATAACGCCTCACAACACCGAAAAAGCATCTCATAGATCTCCCCAGATCACTAACAAGCTCAATAACGAGAGATTAAACCTATCCCTCACAATACATATCATGGCCAACCAATCTGAATACGTAGCCACATCGACCTGCCAACAAACTCAATGCCAAGAAGCCTTAAGCTGCTCCTTCCACTTTTTATAACTCTTGCTAGAGCCGTACGATACAGTGCCCGACACCAAATCAATACTGAAATCCACAATCTCGCCCGGCGACATGCCCGACCATGAGAAACGCATCCGAAAAAGTCCCTCAATACCGGAACTGAATCAATGGTTGAAACCTCTATACTAACATCTGTCACAAAGGCCCAATTAAGAAAAGCAATCCTTCCCAGCCATCCGCTGATCTTTGGAATACCAACCACTCTGCCATAACATAATCTGATGCACCTCGCCATGCAACCAGTAGCATTTTCCGACATAGCCCATAGCACAATAGTCTAGAATAACCCACATTGCGACAACCAGCCTACAACTCAACACCACATGCAAAATCTAATATACCAAGCCACACTAGGATAGCATGAGAGCTTTATCTCCCTTCTACGCCGCAGACATCGACGCACTCAACTAGTCAAGAACTTTCATTGATCCCATTAAGAAGGAAAATCATTACACACTCCATGCTTCGCATACCCATAAGAAATATACTCATCTTCAAACCACGGTAAAACCCAACAAGAACATCTCTGCCAACTTCATCTGTACAAGCTAAACTGCTAGGACTGAATTCTTCTATCTAAACCGAGCTGAATAAGCCGTCAAAACTCAAGAGCATTGCTGCAAATTGTCTGTAAAAGCCCATTACTTCGAACACATACAAGGAATTAATCATATCTTTACCATACCGATTCGGTCTATTATCAAGCTATTCCTTCTATCAAATTTCTCTTTTTATTCATCATCCACTTGATATTTCTCCCTTGCTGTAGCATCACAATGCCTCAATCCAGGCTCACCACACGAGTCTCGAACATAAGACCACACTTTCTAGGACTCATAGGCCACCGAATACTCTCTCAATGCTTCCCAGAAATACCACATTCCAGAATATTTTACTTGAAGAACTTCCTGCAAACCCAAATTCGCTGCCATTACTTTCCAGATGGCGATGCATAGGATCCCATAATTAACATAAAAATACCACAAGCCTCGACATTCCCCAATGAATAAACAGTCTCTGACCCCATACACAACCTTGAGACACCTGATTGATACATTTACAATCTTGAACACATTAAAACCATTCACGAGAGTCATTCACTCTCATTCAAATTGCAATTTACCTGACTTAACGAACAGAACCACTCGTGCCTTATTAGCACTCTGACATCGTAGAATATGATCTCATTCCAATTCAACGAACATCTTCCTTTTCTACACACTGAGCATTCTTTATCAATGACAACTCAAGATATACTATTGTCTTCACACATCCACGAAGTACCATATAACCTTTATCAAAATTTTGCTTTACTCGTGCCATCCTCGGCTTATTTTCTGCAACCAGGACTGATCCGCCAGCATAACCCAAAAGGAACCAACATAGCACATAACCGTGCAATCAGCTAATCGACCGCAACCTCCCCAACTTGGCTCAAAGCCACCTGTCAGGACACATTTAATAACCCACAATACTTTTACCCTAATGATGCCACAATATTATAGTGGGATTAAGCTCAAATCATCTACTAGTTTATGAAAACACAGATCCTCGGATACTGGAATCCTCTACAAACCTCGCATTCATCCCCACATCAGCTGAGTCTACTCTCTGAAGCGACCCAAATTTATCAAATTAAAATATGTACCTTTCAATTACACATAACACATCCATTTTAGTCTTTTCGAGTCTGAACTCATACTGCCATACGTATTGTACTTAACTTACAACTAGGAGATACGAAAATATTCTTCACGCGCCCATAATTCGGACCACACATCAAGCCACAATAGGAATCGATTCACTTAACAGTCCATCTACTATCCTGCAAACTTCTTCGCCATTACTAAGTCGTATAGAAACATTACACAGTACTAACATACTATTTACGTAGCTATCCAGCCACCATTCCCACAATTAGGGACAACACTGAACGTATAAGTTCATAACACCAGCTCACAAAATCAGCACCTTGGTGCTCAAGGTATAAGCAAAGATCCGGCCTCAAGTCCTCCAGACTAGCCCAACATCGAACTCACGGGATCACATCTCGCCCTTCGATCGGGGAATCACAAGCCATCAAGGCACCTACAACCCTGAGTGCTCATGTGCGCATACAGACGCGTGGAAGGAATTTCAAGAGTTATATCTCAAGGTGAATCAATTACGCACGATAAGAATTCCAAGAAAGTGAAGTTTTCCTAAAGGTTCTGCAGCCTCTCGAGGATAAATACAGACGTCTCAGTACTGATCCGCGAGACTCTACCAAACCTGCTCATGCCTCGTGAGACCTATTAACCTAGGCTCTGATACCAACTTGTCACGACCCAAATTTCCATACCCTATCGTGATGGCGCCTCTCGTGAAGACAAGGCCAGCCAACTAACCCAATTCGTTTCTTTGACACTTACTAAACATAAATAGATGGAAAATACAACTTAAAGAACATTAATTATTAACATTATAGCCTAACTCAGCCTGGCCGGGGTGTCACAAGTCACGAGCATCTAGGAGGGTCTTTATTACAATATTAATCTATAATACATAGAGTAAAATTTGAAAATCAAGAAGAAGAAGAATCTCGGTGCCGCAAATGCCGGCGGTCACCTTGCTTAGTTATGATAGCAATACCTTCAATTCGCTATTAACCCGCTACCGGGTGATCAATACCTGCAACTGCACGCGAGGTGCAGGGAGTAAAGTGAGTACTTCCAACTCAGTGGTAATAAAAGCGAATAATATCTGAGCGATAAGAAAACACGTATGAGCACTCCAAAATGCTATAACAGACAGTACAACCCTTTTAGAAAAATAGTAAAACCGTAACACCGAGAAAATCCTTTAGAAAATCTCAAGCTTAGTTAAAGTCTCTTTTGAAAAACATGCCTTTTAAACAGTTGCGAAAAATAATTTCAACAAGTAAGAAATAATCAGAAATCTGCCCCTCGGGCTCAGTATCAACCTCTCAGTGCAGTATCAGCCCCGCGGGCTCACTCCCAACTCACAAAGTACAACATCAGCCTCTCGGGCTCAGCACTCCTTAACATGTAACACCAGGGTATCTGGTCAACAAGGCAAGTAATAGCATGTATGCCAATGATATATGAGTGTTAAAAATCATGCCACGTAGTACAAACAGGAATGAATGCATAAATGCAATGCAATGCACATAACCGCTGCGGCGCGCAGCCCGATCCATTTGGGTACCCTGCGCTCACTGGGGGTGTGTACAGACTCCGGAGGGCTCCTACAGCCCAAGCGCTATAATACTATGGCGTGCAGTCTGATCCACATATTATATCACTGCGGCGTGCAGTCCGATCCATATAATATACTACTGCGGCGTGCAGTCCGTTCCATATAATATACTACTGCGGCGTGCAGTCCGATCCATATAACATACTACTGTGGCATGCAGTCCGATCCATATAACATACTATTGTGGTGTGCAGTCCGATCCATGCATGTATATGTATATACTGTTGCGGAATGCAGCCNCACAATACAGTACTATGATGTGCAAATCCGGGGTTTCAAACCCTCAGGATATCATTCACAAGTATTACTCACCTCGAACCGGCGAAAACTCTAGCCCGCGACGCCTTTGCCCCTAAAACTGGCCTCCACGCGCATCAAATTTAACCAAAATCAAGACAAATATGTCATAATATGCTAATGGGACAACACCCAATCGAAAACAATCGAAATATAACAAAAATCTCGAAATTAGCAAGAACCCGAGCCCCGGGCCCACGTCTCAAAAACTTATGAAATTCACATTTCCGGAATCCTCGTCTCGCCACGAGTCTGTACATACCAAGAACTCCCGAATCGGACCACAAATGGCCCCTCAAATCCCAAATTTAGAATTTTTACTTCAAGCTCTAATTTTCTTATAATTTGGCTATGTTTTCATGAATTTCTAGGATGATTCTTCAATAAAATCATGTATTTAACTCATACAACTTACCTCCAATCGATTCCCAGTCAAAACTCTTCAAAACCCTCGACAAAAGCTCCCAAGCTCGCCCAAAAAATGGTGGAAATGAGCTTGGGTCGCAGACTGAAATGTTTTTAACATTCTGTCCGGACCACTGTAGCTCCTTCTACGCAATCGCGGCCCAAGTCACGCGATCGCGGAGCACAAAAATGCTAACCCATAAATTCCTCTTACGCGATCGCAGGCAAAGCCACGCGATCGCATAACACTGCCAGTCGACCCTACGCGATCGCAGACAACCTCACGCGATCGCACTGCCCAATCAACCAAACCTATGCGATCGCAGACTCTTTTACGCGATCGCAAAGAGCAAATCTGAGCCCCCTCCA
The DNA here is from genome assembly GCA_026770625.1 of Nicotiana glauca. Lineage (NCBI taxonomy): Eukaryota > Viridiplantae > Streptophyta > Magnoliopsida > Solanales > Solanaceae > Nicotiana > Nicotiana glauca. The sequence continues at coordinate 136,761 of MU687468.1, read as the reverse complement.
ATTCCTTCTATGCGATCGCAGCCCCAGGCTTGCGATCGCGATGAACAATTTTGCCCTGCAATTTTTGCTGCATTTTTCCAACTCAAAATTCCTGTTAGCCATCCGAAATCACCCCAAGGCCCTCAGGACCTCAACCAAAAGCACAGATATATTTTATTACCTCATTTAAACTTGCTCGAATCATCAAAATGTCATCGTTAATATCAAAATCCTCAATTTTCATCAAATCAAGCCTAAGATTCTTAAAAACTTCCGAATTGCACATTCGATCAAAAACCCAATTAAACGATGTCCGAATGACCTGAAAATTTGCAGACAAGTCCAAATTCTCCTAACGAAGCTAGTACAACTCTCGGAATTCCATTCCGACTCCCGGATCAAAATATCACCTATCAACCGGAAATTGCCAGAATACTAACTTCGCCAAAAAGGCTAACTTCTTCACCGGACCTCCAAAATTACTTCCTAATCATCACCCGGAGCTAACCGAATCATCGGAATTCAATTCCGAGCCCTTTAACTCATAAGTCAATATCCGGTTGACTTTTTCAATTTAAGTCTTCTTAAAAGAGACTAAGTGCCTCATTTCTTATCAAAATTACTCCAATTAAATTCTAACGCACTCAATACCAATGATGAAACATAAAGCAATACAATAAGGGAAAAACGGGGTGGTAACTCACGTGAAGACGGGTCGGGTCGTTACAGCCACAACTCATCAACAAGGTATACAAGAATTTCAACAACAACAAAATAAAACAGAAAACAACTCGACAATAAAAGATACTTCATATAACAATAACTTAAATTTAAAGCATATTAATAACCTAAGAGTCTAAACCGGTCAATTTCCACATATAAGCCCGGGGACACACTCGTCACCTCGCGTATACATCTTTCACATAATTCAAATAGTGCAATTAGATCAAATCATACGGGGTAATTTATCACACACAAAGCTAGGCAAGATACTTACCTCAAAGAAGCTAAATCAATATTCTGACCTCAAATTAGCCTTCAACTCATCAATTTATGTTTTAGATTTTTTTTACTAAAATCTCCAATTTCTCCAATTTAAATCATCAATCAAACACTAAAATAGAGGTTGGGATAATGAATTATAAAGAAATACTAGTAAAAATTACTCACCCCAATCCAAATCGTGAAAATCTCTTCCAAAATCTCCCATATTCGAATTCTCTAACTCAAAATGTGATAAAATAATCAAAAACCTTCAAAATAGAGTATTAAATGATCTGCCCAAGCATACACATCACGATTGCAAAGAACAAAATGCCCAGTTGCCAAAAACCTTCTTCGCGAATACGACACAATAGTCGCGAACGCGATGCCCAATCACTATGTACCTACGCAAATGTGACCTAGCCCATGCGATTGCGAATAACAATGCATGTCACTCCCAGACAGATCTTCCTTCTACGTGAACGCAGCACCATGCTCGCGATCGCGAAGACTTCGCCTCCCCAAGCTCCGCGAACGCGTCCACCACTTTGCAAATGCGAAGGGCAAAGCCACCAGATTACCCTACGCGATCGCGACTTCCTCTTTACGATCGCGATGAAGGAAACCAGACACCAGTTGACAATAACCCAAAACAAAAGGAAATGGTCTGAAACTCATCTGAAACACAGCCGAGGCCCCCAGAACCTCTTTCAGTCACACCAACCAATCCCAAGATATAACATGGACCTACTCAAGACCTCAAATCACACCAAACAACATCAAAACTATAAATCACACCTCAATTCAAGCCTAATGAACTAATGAACTTTCAGCTTCCAAACTCATGTCGAACCATAACAAATCAACTCGGAATTACCTCAAATTTTGTATGCAAGTCCCAAATGACACAACAGACATATACCAACTTTCGAAACCCCAATCCGAACCTGATATCAGCAAAGTCAACACTCGGTCAAATTTGTCAACCTTCCAAACCTTCAACTATCCAACTTTCGCGAATTCAAGCCAAAATAATCTAGGAATCTCTAAATCCATATCGGACATACGACTAAGTCCAAAATCACCATCCGAACCTAACAAACCCATCAAAACTCAGATCCGAGATCAAATACGCAGAAGTCAAACTTGGTTAACTCTTCCAACTTAAGGTTTCTAAAATGAGAATCATTTTTCCAAATTAATTCTGAAGCGCTCGGATATCGAAATCAATCATGCATGCAAGTCATAATACAATATAAGAGGCTACTCGCGACCTCGAACCACCGAATGAAAATACAAATGATCAAAACGACCGGTCGAGTCATTACAACTAGCTAACATTCTCTGGTACAAATACTTTTTGGATCAGGATATTATAATGGATTTTATTTACTTCAATAATTTTTCAGTGTGAAAGAATTCCAGAACTGTTGCAGTTATATCCCTCCTCACAATATCCCAAGCAGCTTGGAAGAAGCCACTACCATGGCCATCAGGCCCAGAACTCTCAGTGGGCGTTTGGACATAAGAATTGTAAAATTTCAAAAAAAAATGTGAAATTTTTTTCAAGTGAAAATGGTATTTGAAATTTAAAGCTGTGTTTGGACATGAATATAATATTGGGTTGTTTTTGAAGTATTGGGAGAGATTTGAGTGAAAATTTTGAAAAATAACTTTTTGGAGTTTTTTAAATTTTCAAAAATTTCTAAAATGCATCTTCAAGTGAAAATTAAAAATTTTATGAACAAACACTTATTTCGGAAAAAAGTAAAAAAAAAAATGAAGAAAAGGTAAAATTTCTTATGTCCAAACGGGCTCTTAGTGTAATCTATATTGAATATAACATTTTTTACCTCCCTGTCCGAATAATGTTTCAATATGTCAATATGTCAATATGTTGTTCTATTATATAATAGGTTTATTTTTCAGAAATCCACCAAATGACTTAATTCTTGATCCCCCATCTTTACCAAGCAACTCCTCATAAAGATCCACAAAGATCTTTGCTATAATGCATGCTCAGTTTGTAGTGTGCCCTGCCTATCATATATATGTGTTGTGGCCTGATTCAATTTTTATATTTAATAACATAGAAAAAGTACTTAAACTGAATAATAAATAATTGGTATGTTTAATAAAATTGGAGTTGGGATTTGCTCCAGTTTTCTTCAATTGAGTATTACACGTATGCCACTTAAATATTACGGGAGAAGATAAGCATTTTTCTGTTAGGGTAGCTCGGTGCGCAAGGCGAACACACCCCAAGGAGTGTGATGTAGACAGTCTACCCTAATGCAAGCATTAGAGGCTGCTTTCGAAGCTCGAACTCGCAACCTATAGGTCACAAAGAGATAACTTTACCATTGCTCCAAGACTCCCCTTCAAGCATTTTTCTGTTAAAATAGTTGAAGTAACTTTAAAGCATTTTAAAAAAATATAATTTTAAAAGTAATATTACACAAAAAGAACGAATGATAGAAAACAGAATGGAAAGATAATTAAAAGTGATATGTTTTAAGAAGAGTGTTTTGAAAATTACAAAATATATATGAATAATATTATAAAATATTTGGTCAAACCAAAAGTACTTATAAATTGCAAAATCATAAATTGGGGACTACTATGTGACGACTTAGGAATTTTAACTAATTTTAGCTTACAAACACTAAGGCTTGCGCTTTTGATGTTTATAGATGCGCAAATAAATAAAAAATAACTTATAAACTAATTTAACCAATTAATAAGCTTAGTCAAACATGCTCCTACTAAGATTTCTCTCTGCTCATTGCCGTGGATATGACTTTAAATTATTAACGAACACTACACAACAACTACTCGTGGGAAAAATAAAAAATTTACATTTTCAACTAGAACTAATTTACACGGTTTTCCTGGGTCGTCACATAGAGGGGTTGCTCTAATGGTAAGCAACCTCCACTTCCAATCAAGAGGTTGTGAGTTCGAGTCTTCCCAAGAGTAAGGTGGGAAGTTTTTAGAGGGAAGGATGCCGGAGGTCTATTTGGAAACAACCTCTCTACTAGTTAGGAAATGTAATTCTAAATATTTTATTTGTCTTTCATTTTAAAATTTTCAAAATTATCACTTCTTTTTTGGTTTCTTTTATTCATCGTAGTGGGAAAAATCACTACTTTAAATACCACATTTCAAATAAATAAACGAATAGTGATATATTCCTAATATTAATAGCTGAAAGTAGAGCAATATTTTATACAAAAATTTCATTTTGAGTTCCTACTTGCATGTATTTCTATAATAAATATTATAGTATACTCAATGTCTTCAATATCATGAATTCATGATCTAAATCCGTACGTTGATTGGTGCAGCAAAAGTTAGAACTCCCAACAAGCGTGGCTCTATAACTTTTGAAACTTAAAGGAAGCATGCATCACTATAAAACTGTAATATATGTATATATACACGAGTTAATTTCACTTATGGTCATCCAACTTATCATTTATTTCACAAAAATCACTTAATTATTTTTCATTACTTAAAAATCACTCAACTTTGCTTTTGTAATTTAAAAGTCATTCTAGTTCAAAGCCTATAAAATATCCTATAAAAATATGACATGACATTAAATTTAATTAAAAAATCTAATTATATTGCCAAATTAGCTTATATGGACCACACCCAATTTAGACCCATTTCATCCACAATTTGATTTGACCCATAACCCAAATGAATTTTAATATTTTGACAATTTGAAGGAAAAGAAGAGAACAATTATTTTGCGCTAAAAATATCTTACTTTATTTGTAACGTAATAAATTTAATATCACCACCTATAATTTTATTAAAAATATGAACAGAACTAGCACACAACCAGTTTTTACATCCTTCATATCATTTTATAATTTTTCATGAAATTAAAATACTACCAATCAATCCCAATAACAATTAAATGTATCACTAACAAACAAGAACAACAAGCTAATAAGAACCTAATTTTACAAACTACTATTTCATTAAAGTCAATATATTGCTTATTAAGCAATATTAACAGGCAAAAATACTGCCCAGTAAGAAACACCCACAAAAAAATTGCATAGTAGAAATTATCAATACACACCGCAATCGTAGACAACCTATAGCGATAATTTGGATAAAAGAAAGAGACTACGTATTGTGTCATTGACCGTAAATGTACAACCAAAATCTAAAGATAAATCCAAAAGACCTAATTTTTCTTAAATTTCTTAGACTTCTTTGTCTACAAATTAACCACAAAATCAAAAAGCTAGTCCAGTTAATTATTCAAATATTAATAATTCATTTTGGTTATAGGTCAAATAGTGCTGAGGAAGAAATGAGTCTAACTTAGATATGGTCTATTTAAGTTTAAGTGGCATTATTATTAGATTTTTTAATTAAATGTAATGCCATGTCATATTTTTAATTGGATATTTTGTAGGTTTTGAACCAGAATGATTTTTAAGTTACAAAAATAAAGTTGAGTGAGTTTTAAGTGATAAAAAATAGTTAAGTGACTTTTGTGAAATAAATGATAAGTTGGATGACCACCGGTAAAATTAACCCATATATACACAGACACACAAACTTGTCCATAACAACCTCAAATGTTCTGATATTGTTGGGTTGCTATAGTGAAGTGGTGTTATATAAAACATATATTATAGCATAATATGAAAAATTGGTTTCATACTGTTATAGTGAAGTGTTATTATAGAGCTCCCTACCAAGGATTTTTTCATACCCAGGGCTCGAACTCAAGACATTTGATTAAGGGTTGAGCAGTCTCATCCACTGCATATAGCACACGTGGTATGATGGAAAAAAGAAGTATAAACACGTGTAAACGTGAAAAGGATCGACCAATGAAATAGACCCAACTTCACTGTACAATTTATATACCCTTTTGTACAATAATGGAATGCTATGTTCGTACACTCTTAGCTATTTATCTATACTATATTAAAAGTACGAAGGCCCTTAGCAAAATGTCGTTCGTTTTTTTTATGGGAGAAATTCAAAATTAGCCAGATTTACCACTGGTCATTGAAAAATAGCCAAGTTTCAAAAGTCATCGAAATTTAGCCACTTTAAATCTGAGCGAAAACACTGTTTAAAATTCGGAAAAATACGCCCGTAAATTTTACGGGAGTTCCAGCATAAATATGCTTGAACTCCAGTAAATTTTACGGGAGTTCCAGGATTACTATGCTGGAACTCCCGCAAATTTTATNTATATTATACTGGACCGGTTCTGTTGCAGCAAAAAAGTGGCTATTTTTCATTGACTTGGTAAACGCTGGCTATTTTTCATTGACCAGTGTGAAAACTGGCTATACCATGAAATTTTATCCTTTTTTATTCCTTTAAAATAAAATTCACACTAGACAAAATAGTCATTTAATTATTTCCCCAATATTTAGTATTTTGAAGTCAACTAAAACTTTACTAAGTTTTCTTTATTTGGACGACTACACAAAAAATCTAAGTATATATCAAAATCAATTACATTTACCATATACAATATTATAATATTATAACACTAAAATAAGAATGTTTACGTGTTATATTTCCTAAGAGGACGTGCATATAATTAATGGAAGGAAACGGCCAAACTTATAATAGAATAGCCCAACCATAATTTGAAAACTAATAGAGGCAGCAAAAATTTGATATTAAAATAGCTATATAATTAATCTCTTAATTAACTGATTAAAAATATTCAATTTAATTATTTTTTAATTTCATCCTATTTGAAAGAAAACTTGACAATTGTTCTTCGGGTTCAAATAATCTAATTTTAAGAGGAGATAAAGAGATATATCAATACGATCTTATCATTTCATTTATTTATATTAAGCATATGCTAATTAATTCAAACATTAAGAAGACAATTAAACTTTGATAGGCTGGGACAAAGCGAGAAATCATAATAAAGCATATGAAAATTTATGTAGGACATGATTTTTCTTTTAAGCTAGCTAAATAGAATTAACATTTATTATTTTTAGGACCTTGCATTTTTTACTATAATTTTTTTAATAACTCATACACATTGATTAATATGGATATGCAATATTTAAAAGTTATATATTCATGACTATAGGGTACACGCGCAAAGCATGTACACTGTGACTAGTATAATAAAACATAGCACTAAACTACTAATTACATGTTCTTGGCTATATTAAATAAATTTATTAAAAATGTACCACTTTAGAGTTAATAAACTCAATTGCATCTTCGAAAGCTCTAATCTCCTCATACTCATATTGTATAGAAATCATTAATTCAACAATAAAAATTTATTCGCGCAGAGTGTTTACACTAAATCACATCATGCTAAATTAATTTAATAAAGTGAAATAGATATTAGTAACACATGTCATGCATCTATTAAATTTGTACAAATATTCAATTCGAATAAGTTTTTACCTTGACTCAAACTCATATCTATTTATACAAATCATACGAAACTTATATTTGTTGATATAGATGGAGCGTGTTTGGAATAGTTGATTGTAAATAGCTGATATGTTTGAAGTGTTGAAAAATATTTTTAATTGCTAAAATTAATTTTTTTTAAAAAGCATTTACATACTTGGATAAAAGTGTTGAAACTGATAATAAACAGTTGATGTATTTGTTAAAATAATGATGTGAAGTTGTTCTTTTGTCAAATGACTAAAATACCCTTAAAAACATTACAAAATACTACTATAAATTAAAAGTTTCTTTGTAAATAAAATGATGAATAATGAATATATAATGGAGAGAAAGTTAGAAAATTTATTTTGGGAAAAGTATTTTGTGAATTAGAAAATATTATTAAAGATCAACTAGTAAAAATATTGGTTAAATTAAAGTGTGTAAAAGCTTGTGAGCACGTGATTTTTACCCTATATGAGAATTACTCCCAAAAATTCAAAATAAAATAGTTTTGTGTTGTGTGTGATTTTTGTGAATTTTTGTGTTATTTTTTTTCTTTATCGTTTGCATTTGTCTGTGCGCGTTTATTGGTTAAATTAATATAATATACAAATATATGTTGCATTTACATTTAGGATTTATTAGGAGTAATTAAGTTTTGTTTTACAAAAATAAAAATTACAAAAAAAATAGGCATCTTTTGCACTTTAGCATTTAATGTCAAAATTGTGTAATTTATTTTAATTGGTATTTAATTGTGTATGATAATTGTTGTTAAGAGTTAATTAGTATTTTTGAGTTAACTTAATTTATAACTTAATTTAAAATTTTAGTTTTATTAATTAAAAGAAAAGAGAACAAAAAAAAATAAGAAGAGCAAACTCGGATTGGGCCAATTTTCGGAATTAAAATTAGGCCCAAAACACTTCTACCCAACCCAAAACAATACCAGGCCCACACCCCATGACCCATACCCTATTTGGTCCACAACCCAAATACCCAAACCCTACACTTATGCATCAGCCATTTTTTACACCTTCTTCTTCATTTTTGAAAGACAATGAAGACCTACTTCATCTTCTTCTTCCTCAATACACAAAAGCCCTAACGGAAAACCCTAGCCATGGCTACCAACGACCACGCTGCCTCCCCCTTCCCCGACCAGCAGTAACGTTGCTGCTGCGTCTTCTCATCCCAGCGGCAAAACGGGCTTCAAGTCGCCAAACAGCCTCTTCTCCTCCATGAACGCTGCCTCTGCTCCGTCGCCGGCTCCACGTCGAGCAACCTTCAGGCGCGTCGAACAACCAGCTGCGTACCGGATCGTCCAGCAGCCATGACGTCCAGTCCATCACCATCGTTCTCGTCACTCGCCTGAACGAACGACAACCTGCTTCGTCCCTCACTGTGACGCCGGACATCACCCAAACGACCAGCTTCTGCTTCGTCCTT